>VUQI01030552.1:0-13628 GCA_015106735.1 Paratilapia polleni | reverse complement strand
GATAGGGAGGTAGCCGGAGAGATTGGTGGAGAGCGGGCAGGCAAGAGAGCGGCGGGCAGGTATGTGAGTTTCCGAGGTCCGGGTGGTGCCCGTGGCTTGACGAATGACTGAAACGGCGAGGGGAGTCAGGTGCGTTGGGATCCTTCCACCAATGACTCGAGCAGGTACACTGGCGGGTGTCCTAAAAAAGGGGAAAGTAGCACACATGAACCGAAGCATGAAACGAGCAAGAGCTATTCTACTAAGACTTGTGACAGGTACGAAGACAAAAAGGAGCCTGAGTGTCACCGTAACAACTGGGACGGTCTGGCGACGAACTAAGGCACCACCCGACTTCTTATACCCGCCGCTGGACGAGGCAATGGCCTGCAGGTGGTATCAGTCTGGTTACTCCTTGAGATGTCCACCCACAGGTGGAGTCCCAGCGCCGGTGCTCACCCCCAAGCTCCACCTGATCAGACAAAGAGACAAAATAAAGGAAAACACAACACAGACCCCCAACACCAACCCCAAACCAGCCAAACCATGACAGTCAGACAGATGGCCTCACATTTGACTCTAGAATACTTTGGTATACAGAGGAGTTCATGGTCAACTCAATGACTGCAAGGTGCCCAGGTCCTGTGGCTGCAAAACAAGCCCAAATCATCACCCCTCCACCACCGTGCTTGATGTTATGAGGTGTTTGTGCTGATATGCTGTATTTTGTTTTCTCCAAATGTGGTGCTGTGCATTATGGCCAAACATCTCCACTTTGGTCTGGTCTGTCACAAGGACCAGACACAAGACAGAAGTCTTGCAGTTTGTTCAGATGCGACTTTTCAAACCTAAGCCATGTTGTTTTTAGAGAAAAGAGGCTTTCTCCTGGCAACCCTTCCAAAAAAGCCATATTTGTTCAGTCTTTTACTAATTGTACTGTCATGAACTTTAATATTTAACATGCTAACTGGGACCTGGAGAGTCTCAGATGTAGCTCTTGGGTTTTTTTCATTTTCTCTGAGTATTGCACAGTCTGACCTTGGGGTGAATTTGCTGGGAGATACACTTCTGGAAAGATTGTGTTATTGTGTTAACACACACCTAAATGCTCCAGACCAGCAAATTGCCAAAACTGCTTTTATAGAGGTGCTCACACTTGCTGATGAACATTTAATCAAGTACATTTGATTAGCAGCACATAGCTGCTGGTTACCCTCTTAATTCCCATGGAAGCAGTAAGGGTGTATGTAGTTTTTGCATAGAGTCCTATGAATACTTTCTTTTTCACATGACTGTATCTTCTAAACAATAAATTCAGAAACTAGTATTAGCAGCTAAAACAATATTAAAGCTCCAACCATCCATCCATTCATCCTCCCAGCCTTCAGCTCTTCTGGGGAGAAACAAGGGCTGTACCTTTCAGAGGAAGCTCAAGTCTGCCACTTGTGTTTAGGTCAATAAAATTATTGATTAGTGCAGCTTTAATTAAAAATATTTGTTTTTCAAGTATTTTAGAAACTTTTTTGAGGCAGGGTTCTGACAGCATGCTTGGGTACTGATTCCCTGTCTTCTAGGAAAGCTGCTTATTGGACATTGTAGTGCATATGCAGGAGACTATCAGTGCCTTCTGCAAAGTTTGTAAGTCTTCTTCATTCATTACTACAGAGACGAGGAGCCTGTATCATTGTAGAGATGTGACAGCTCACTTCTGAGTATTAGTAAAGCAAAAGTCAAGCCACTGTACCTCTGATTATTTCCCCTGCACCTCATGTATGCTGGTGGCTTAATAGATGTATTTACATCTTAACTGGGCTGTGTTTGTTGTGAGTTTGTCAGTTCCTCAGCACTTGCAATTTGCGTTCACGCAATCACTGCCAGAAGTGATTAGTCATGAATAATGCATTTCATTTTTAAAATTCAACACTCAGGGTTTGATTTGCACAGTTATATTTTTTCTTCATCTCCCTTCATTTATCCCTGATAGTCCGCCTCCACCCACAACCACCAGTAATTCTACATTTGCGTTAAATAATTCAAATGGCACAATAATCAAATGGAATAGATCCCGCAGTCTGTGTATTCACTTCACTTTAACTGCTGTCCCGCTTTCCCTGTGAATGATATCTGAGAGGCAACCTCCTCGCAGTGTTTTTTTTGTAGCAGCCGGTAGGATGTGAGACTGGCAGGCCAACAAGAGCAGAGAGCTGTGGAACAAACCAATTCCTCCTGGCAGTCCCTGGCACAGCAATGTAAGAAATATATATTTTTTTGTTTGTTATCAATCCACATATGCTGAGAAGGGAAACGGGGGAGTGTGTTGGGTGAGGGGCTGTGGAGGCGGGGGACTCTGATGGGATTTTCCCCTCCATGACACTGCTGCGTTCAGTGCTTGCGTCAATAAAGCCAGCTTAAAATGCTTAATTATATTATGTAAGCTGCAAGATCAAGGAACATACAGAAAGCCTTCCAAGTGCAGTGCAGTGTAGTGTGTGTGTGTGTGTGTGTGTGTGTGTGTGTGTGTGTGTGTGTGTGTTTGTCTCTGGCCCACATCTTCAAAAATCTTCCCCTCTACATTGCTCCTATTCCAAAATTAAATCAACCTTGATGCGTTCTGATGACGTCCAGGATTAAAAGAGTGTCTTTTGTCTGAATTCTGCATTTCCGAGTGCTAGATTTCAATTGAGCCCCACAAAAAAAACAGAGTGTTCCTTATATCCTTGTCATGTAAAGTGACACTAAATCAGTGCCTGCTTTTGCACGGCATAGTTTTTGGAGTTTTTGATGGCTCTATTTTGCATACTTTATTAATAAAACATGTGCTGGAGCTTTTAAGTGGCACAACTCACATTCTTATCAGCATAATGCAACACCCTGAACTTCTAAAGTATTCCGTGGCATCCAAAGGGAGAGAAAACATTTGATATTATAGATGTTTGTTTGCATGACGTCAGAGTGCCCACAGGAGGTAAGGCCTCAGTGATGGAAAATTTGAAGGTTTGCCTTGTCTCTTGCAAACTGCCCATAAAATATGAACTTCCTTCCATAAGGAATGTTCACTACTATTCCTTCCTTGGACTGCTTTTGATAGATACTGACCACTGCAGACCGGGAACATCCCACAAGAGCTGCAGTTTTGGAGATGCTCTGACCCAGTCGTCTAGCCATCACAATTTGACCCTTGTCAAACTGCTTCTAACACATCAACTTTGAGGACAAAATGTTCACTTGCTCCCTAATATATCCCACCCAATAACAGGTGCCATGATGAAGAGATAATCAGTGTTATTCACTTGACCTGTCAGTGGTCATAATGTTATGCCTGATCAGTGTATGTATTGCATTCTTAATTGTTTTTTTCTTAGGATTCATACATTTTTTTTCATTTTTCCTTTCAGAATGAAACATATTTTTAAGGAGCAGCAGTGAGACTAGGCCGCTGTTTTTCTTACAGTTACTCTGCAGAACACTCAGTTTCCACTGTAGCAGTGTAGCCATACGGCTTACAGAATTATAAAACTCAATATGAAATCAATGAGCCATGGAAAGGCACAAATTATTTGAGAAGTTTCGTCTGTATTGACTGCAGCACCATTGAAGAGAATGTGTCAACTCTCCACTCATTGCCGGAAAAATGAAAGCTGAAACTCTTTGCATGGCATATGATTGTTTACTGGTCAATACTTCAACCCTTGTGTGATAATGCAAATTATATTCTCAGCCATAATGTAACCCTTTGGGTGTCACAGCTCTGGACTGACTCAGTGAGAATCATCAAATGCCCCAAAAACCTTTGACTGTCTTTTTCTCTTGTTTGTGAGAGCACAGGATACACTTTAGCAAAGAAAACCTGCAAAACTGTGAATTTTTGATGTGAGATGTTAAAAATAACAACCAAGAATAGTCGATAAGGGAGATACATTCCCCGGGACTATGGGTCTTACAAGTTGACTGCACAGTAATTACATCTCCCGAGGATCCAGGAGAGGAAAGTTTTCAAAAATGTGGGGGAGCTGGTGAGGAGGAGAACTTCATGCTCTGCAGGCGTCACTATACTCTCCTCCCTCTTGAAACAAAATTGGAATGCTAAATATCTCATCAGCAAACAGGTGATGAATGCTAGAGTCCGTTTGTGCTAGATCAGGTCTTCCCTTCTCCCTTATGTTCCTTGTGTTCTTCCTTTCTTGTCATGACATAAAATGTTTTGCTCATTTGGCATAGGAAAGTGTCCAGTGTTGTTTTAAGGAAAAAGGAATCCATGCTTCATGCTAGACATATAGAAACAGGACACTAAAATAGATTTTCTAACCAATAGTGATAAGCTACCTGAGTCAGCAGAAACTGTGATTTACATTTATAGTTTCTTACTGCTGTCACTGATGGGTTAAATTTAGCACAGTGTGGAGCCATGTTTTGTCACTGCAGCTCAGGGAAAGACAATGCAAGTGCCAATGGAGATTGTTATTTAAAGGCTGAAAGGATGACGGTAAATAAACATGATTAACAGTTTTAGCTCTCTTAGTCACAGTAATTCAATCACATAAACTGACCTTATCAAGTGTTTATCACCTCCCTAACTGTTCTCATTTGCGCAGTTACACAGCATGTTCTTCTCTACCTTTGGAGGAAAATCATTTAATATGGAATAAATTACAAATCCCAGTCTTTTTCTGTTTCCTTTTCACTTTTTTCTATTTTGCGTCTCTTTTTACTTGCATATCTTTGGATATTAGCTTATAGTACTGGAATCACTTTATTTCCCAGGCACACAGGTGATGATAGCCTTTAAGGCTTTCTGCCAGACAGGATCTGGTTAATGTTGTAACCTTAAATTTTAACCCAAACCATGAAGTAGTTTTGTTGCCTTAAACTAATCTAAGTCACTAAGTGTGACTGAAAACTGAAGAGAATATTTTCCTGCAAACATCCCCTACTAGCATTCTGCATGCAAAAATATGCTGATTTGTCTCTCATTAGATTGATGCTATTTTTGGTAATCCGGGTATATTGCAGGTAATTGGTTGTTTGTTACATCTATTCATTGAGTTGATAAAATCGTTTTTTTTTTGTTTTTTTTAAGGAAAACCCGGGTCTTAGGCTTTACTGACCTTTGCTATTACAGAGGAAATGCAGATATGGTGATCATTAAGAAATTCAGAGCACTTTCATTTTTGATATTGTCTGTGTTAACGTGTTTCTGGTCATTCCACATTGGACTCTGGCGTAATACAGAGTACCTTTTTAAAGACATTTGTATCATTTAAACATATAATGTTTGTCAGAAAGGTCAAAAATGTTAAAGAGGATCCAGTACTTTCTGAAAAACAAACAATTCAAGAACCATGACCACTTTATGCAGTGTACAGCTTGGTGAAAGAAAGGTGAAAAAAGTAGCATGTTTTTTTTTCCAATGTTCACACAGTTCATACTCATTTTTGTTATTATAGAGTGCAACACAACACCTTTGATGAAAGTTTGTCCCGGTCCCCTCATGCCTCCTGCCGCGTGGCTTGCGACCTTATCGTTTTCTCTCTCTCCTCTGCACTCCTCCCTCTTGCTCCTTGTGCATCTGTGTGTTTTTATCTGTGTTCATGAAGTCCTTCAGGAGTTGTGGCTACTTTCAGCTGGACTCCTGGTTGGCACCCCTGGTCGTCATCAACTTCAGTATGCTAAGACCAGGTCTTCCACGACCTGTTTGCCACATTGTTACAACAATCATAGAAGTGGTGATTCAGTTTCAGTTTGGTTGAATTTAATTTTAGTTATATAATTCCAGTTCACAACAACAAACATCCCAAGCCACTTTATGTTGTGAGGTAAAGACCCTGCAATGATTTGATGATCCCCTATGAGCAAGCACTTGGTGATGGTGGGAAAGAAAAACTCCTTTATCACAGGAAGAAACCATTGGCAGAACCTGGCTCAGGAAGGGGCAGCTAGTGGGGGGCGGGGGGAGGGGTGGTATACCGAACATTATGCAGTACTATAACTAAGGGCTGGTTTAGGATTGCCTGATCCAGCCCTGATTATACTGCAAGCAAGAATTCCTTGTTCTTACCCCTCCTGTGTGCTCAAGATTCCCCACGTGTCCCAGCCAGCTGTCTACCCTGTCAAGTCTTTGGATCCTTGTCTCTCAAGAAACTTACCTGTCTGTTCACTCTCTACTGGCCTGCATCTCATCAGCCACAGACCACCTCATCCTCTGGCTTCTGAGAAGCATCTTTGCACACTGAGCTTTGTAGATAACATCCTTGAAATCTGTTTTTTGAGCAGTTTTTGAGTTGTCCAGTTTGTGCAGTCTCGTAACCATGGGGGTGTTCTTGGTCTGCAAAAAACGTTTAGCTGGATGGTATATGTCGTAATCTCCACATAAATGCCATGACCCAAAAGTATTCCAGCAGAACATTTTATAGATGCTCAATGTTTTTCACTTAACCTGGTTTTAATGTTGTGGCTGACTGTTGTGTTACGTCTGTGTTGCACTTTGCCTGCTACATTTTAAGGCATTTGCTGCCGCTTCCCCTGACAAACAACCTGCGCAGCACCACAAGCAGTTCTCCTGCTTTTATATATGAAATATTTAATTAAACTAATCACTTTGGCCAGAGGCTCTTTGCCTGCGAGAATCCTGTTACCTAATTTGCATTTAAATAGAAAAACACTGACCAATATATTTTGCCAGTGCATGGGATGACTTTCTTTCAGTTGGGGTGATTTGCTATGATTTACTGCTTTTGAAATGTTTGAATTGTGTGCATAATGATCACTGGCCCTCTTGTGTCTTGTTATGATTGATTGTTTGATTGCATGAGGAGACCCTGTTTGCCAGGTAGGTGAAGTTACATTTGCAGTGTAGAGACGAGAATTTTTTTTTCTCTAAATGGACAAGTCTCATTTTTTATACTCCCAGGCTACTGAAGCTGAACATTCATTTCATTAGCTGAATTGGCAGTCATTTTCAGGAAATCAAGATCTTAAATTGTTTTGATTTACACTAAAGGCCTCTCTTGCTCCCACATTACTCTGGCCATTATCACTTGCTTTGAAATGGTAATTATGTCTTGTTAATGAATATTTACAGTAGTGATTGATGTGGAATGCACACAGTCATTACATCCGGGGTGCCTACAGAATATGCTGGCTTCACTTATTCAATGTGATGATTTCATTGATGTGGGCATGCTTGAATGCTAATTTGAACTTTTGAGTTTCTCAGCAATGATCATGACATTGTGGCATGTAAATTCTGTGCGATCATGTGTCATTTATTAGTGAGGCGAGTAGGTGAAAGCAGCTGCACTGTGTACAGAATGACTTGTTTTACAGCTTGCCAGAAATTCACAATTTTATGTAACAACACAAATACAATTTTAAAGGGTTGATATTTTTTAGGGATCATGGAGAGTAACTGCCTGATAGTTTGGGTGTGACTATACTGTATAGTATAAATTACAGGTAAAAGCTGAAATATTTGTCACATAAATCTGATTTAAAAAAAACAAAAACAACTCATAACAGTTTTAGCAAATTAATAGGCAAATGAGAAAAATGAGAACATCGTCTGATTTCTGGCATGGGAGTGTTTTTCAAATTGACATGACAACAATATCATAAATAAATAATAAGATAAAATAAATACAAAATTATTACAGTTGGCTTGACTGCTCTTTATTCTCTCCCCACTACCACCACCTTTGGTGATTGATTGCTTTACACTCATTAGTTTCACCTGTCTTCAGTTAATCATTTAGTTGTCTGTGTATTTATAGTTGTGCCCTTCTCCTTGTGTGGCAGTCTACACTGGCTACTCAGAGGTCTATACAGCAAAGCACAGTTTAACCTCAGGTTTAACCCTTGGTTTTCAGTGTTACAAAGGTTGTTTGCTACTTACTGGGGTCATCGTGGGCATATAACAGTTTATGTTTGTGATAAGAGATCATCACATATGAAATCACCACCTACTGACCTATTCGTGGATGGACGTTAGTAAGCAAGAAGTAGGAGGATTCGTAGGATTTAGAGAAGTTTTTGTTTCTCTCTGATGAGCATCAACCAAGACTTTTAGTATTGCTACCACTGATATGGATATTGACTTGAATGAGTGCAGTCTAGTAGGACTTTCTTCACTGGAAAGGAGCCATGTCTCCCTAAGCCCTTCAAAAGAAAGAATGGCTCCTGCTGAAGTTGTGATTTTTTAAGCTGCCCAGCTACTCTTTCTCACTGCTCCCTGTTGTTATGGAAGTCCAGCTGCTCAGTGCCCTGGCCACCACCTCTCCTGTTCCTGGGTTAGCCAATGCTTAGACAACTCTTAAGACTGCCGCTTTGCCTGTGCTTGAGCCCATTCCCGAGAAGTGTGATGCCAAACCTGAGCTCCTTTTATATTTGGTCAATGATAAGACACTTTTCCCCATTCTTGAGTTTGAGTCAACTGACACTGTGTAAGTTCCTCTTTTACCAGCAAAGCAGTGGATCCTTTGGATCTTGTTGGTTGCAGGGTGCGGCCCTAATGGATCAAACTTGTTAAGATGGTTGATCATATGGCAATCTGGGGAGTCTGAATGCAGGATCACTGCCTTTGTTTATTATAATTTTTTTCCTAGCTGTTCTGGAGAAGTTTTTGCATTGTGGTGGTGCACATTGTCCTCTTGGGGGAGACCGCTGTTGCTGGTGGGGGGACACTGCTATGAGACTTAGCTTGGTCTGCAAAAAGGTTTAGGTGGATTAATGTGTCAGTGTAACAGCCACATAAATACCAGGACCAGGATTCCCTGCAGAACATTGGATTGTAGTGTGATGATGACCATCGTTGACTTCAACTTCAAATGTTGTGGCTGATTATGTATATGACAGAAAATAAGGACATGGATGATAAGTCTTCTTCAACAAACACAGTTTCACAAATGCTGATACTTTTAAACAGGGTCAGTCTAGGTGTATTGCCACACAGGTACATCCAGTGATGAGATGGGAGCTTATTTATAACCAGTTCCCATGGATCTCTCTTCAGAGTGAATAATCACTAACGCCAGCTCCTTAGGTAGCTTTCACATTCATGAAAAATTCACGCACACAAATACTTTCTTCAAAGTGTCATCTTAAAAACACAGTTTAATCCATCTGATAGCTTCATTGTGATTACCTGAAAGCCCTTAGCTGCTGGACATGTGAGCTGTCCTTCCATTCCAGGCAGTCAGTATTTGAACAGCATGTGTTATTTTCAAACTGCTTTGATCCACCTATAATCTGAGTGGTACATATACACTGCTATTATTATGACTATGAGTTGGATTTAAGTATGAAGCACTTTTAACATTACAGACCAATCAGCTCTGCTTACATATTCATACAGTAGCTATAGTCTTCTTTGAATGATGTTGAAAATATATAATTCATCTGCGACACAGAATTGTAATGCATATTGTATGAGTTAACCTAAAGTATATTAATCTGGCAGAGGTATTTTCACCCATAGACCTTATGATTATAGAACATGTCAGGCTAATCTGCAGCACGCCAGACCAGATTTCACAAGTGCAGAGAAGACATGATGAGAATGTTAATATTTTTTAAATTCAATTCACTTCCATCATCCAAAGTATGGAGCATCTGAATTTCCATCCATTTTCCTGTTCATCAAGATAAAGGTTAAAACAATCAAACAGCAGGTAGAAAGAATAGTACCAGAAACTGGGTCAGAAATAATACATTTACTTCTAACCGATTTTATTGTGGGTCAAAAATATTTGCTGGTAATTAGAAAAGTAAATAAAATTAGTTTATGAAGTTTAGAAAGCCTTATCTCTCTATTGTGAGAGTATTATAAATTTCAAATGAAAAACCACAAAAGTGTGCTTTACACCTTCATGTACAACATCTGTGGAAAAGCATTAATGCTGTATGTGAGGTTTCACTCAGACTACGTCCAGCACTTAGTGTACAGTAACACAGAATAAACAGAGCAGCTGTCATGCTCCTAGCTTTTTATGTTCTACAATTTATAATTTTATGTCATAAACTTGAAAATCTATAAGGTTTTTACTAATATTGTAGGGTATATATTGGAGGGTTCAGCAGCTCAGCAGATTATTTTCAGAGCAGAGCATCAGAACAGCAACATGTTTGTGCCTGCATGAAACTGAAGGTAGAATCTACAGTCTCTATAAACAGATTTGTGCCTATGAACATGCTGAATTTGTAGGCAAGGAAGAAGATTTTTACTGAATAGTGAATCCAACTAATCTGAGTAGAGATTAAAAGAGGAAATACATGTGCCCTAATGCAATCATGATGGCAAATTAACTTATTACAATTTTTTAAAAATGTATCTGCATTAATACATTTGTAAGCTATGATTGCTGAATAGAAGTTTTTTTTTTCTTTTGTACAAAAAGCTCTCAATGAGTGGTATTTGAATACCTGTACCTGGAGTATGAATCAATACGTCAAACCTGTTTATTAAATTTTACCCATGAAGCTTTCAACTAGACATTCCCTGACTTTTCTGAGGTTGTGATTGTAACTCAGGCATTGAATCTTGCTTTGGAAAACTTTATGGTAAATTCTACAACAGTTTTGGGTTTTGAGTTCATGAGCTTCCAACCACTGACAAAAAGTGCTCTAGAAATTCATAATAACCGTAGCATTTTTTTTTTCAAACCTACATTTGCATTTCTATGTCTTCATGACAATTCTAAAAGATATGTTGCCCCAGATTTTGTTTGTCTAACATGAAACTTTTAAAACTGGAATCACAAAAGCTCTGAAAAATAACACTCCAACTGCTCTAGTGCATTCTTAACAGTGAGTGCACTCACAATTTAAAATGAGATGAAGGCAGAGACACTGTGTTAAGTAAACCCCAAAACTAGTTAGCCACATTTTCAATGTTTGCACAATAGAAGTTCATCATTTGTATAGGCTGATATCTGTATTGCAGAAAATGCTGAATACTGCACTTGTCAATTTGAATCAAAGCATAAAATCAAAAGAATAAAGGTTTGTAATATACCTGCTTGTATTTCTTTTGATGCTCACCATTGTTGACCTTCCTTTTTCATTCATCTTGACAGGACCGTGCTTGATATTGTGTTTGTGCTTTAAAATTAGCGAATGTGCTCTACACCAAGTCTTGAAGTATTTGAAAAATTTCTCACATCTTTTTGCTGTGAATGCATACTTCACAGTACAACACAAGCAATAGCTGCAAATGAGCTGTGTGCCTCCTTGTCTGTCAGAATAGCATTTCAGCTTGACCCTGACAGCAGCTGAGAATGCAAAAAAAGGACTAGTTCTGTGAGTAATCACAAAGACATAAAAGGAGAGAGATGTGGGAGAGCAAGCGATCTCTGAACTACTTTGTCAGCCGAACTGACTTTTCTTGGCATGGGTAAGGTGGTCTAGAGCTCTGACTGCCATGTGTACTACACCAGCGTGTAATGGAAAGCAGAGTCATTATTATCTAATTAGGCAGACTAATGACGTGCCACAGAAAGCCATAAGGCTGGGACAGTCTCCTTTGTGCCGTCTGTTTTTCACTAAAGGCTGCTCTCAAAGGAACAGACATACCCTGAAACTTATTTTCCACTGGGGTGTAAAAAATGTCAAACTATTGCTCACGTCAGGGTATCATTTGCCTGATTTACCTTATTTGCATTTTAGTTAATTGGAAATCATATTATTTGCCATGAATTAACAGTAAAATGTAGCAAATCTGTAGAACATATTTAAATTTATATTGAATCTGATGCCCCGCAATTTACAAACATTAGAGTCAGGATAATAACCTGGTTGATAAGCAAGGCAAGCAGTGGTCAGTGAAGTTTAGGATTGAATCATCTACTAAGAATTTATAGAGGCTTATTTTCACAGGGGCTCCAAGTGTTTCAGAATAGAAGCATAGAGGCCACCAAAGAAAACACAATTGGCAAGGGCCTCAAAAAAAAAAAGTTACACTCCATAAAGAGGCAGGATCTGAATAACATCTGTTGAATACAGTCTGATGGGCATTGGCAACAAAAGCTGGACCATGTAGGGCAGTTGGTTATCAAAGCTCACACCAGGTTTTTGCCACAGTGATTAAATGCCAGTTTGATTTCACCAGTAAAAATGACTAACGATAACAACCAGGCACTGTGGACACAGCATTTAGAAGGAACACTCAAAGGACTCGAAAAGTTTTGTAAAGTATTGGAGGACAGTGGTCTAACAGCAATCTAAAGAGCTGACATTTGGTGTGAGAAAAGACAATACAGCAGAGGGAAGTCATGACAGCTAAGTTTTCTGCTGGAACAAAGCTGCTTCAGTTGGTGATCAGGAAGAAAAGAGATGGAGTTATATGATAATACATACGATCCTTCCCTTTACTCATTAACCTTCCTGATGTTCACTGGCCGTTCCTAATAATCAATCCCCACTCCCAGTTTCTGCATCGAATATTCAAGTGCCCTTGAATTCCCTCCAGCTTCAGGGTGCCATTCTGTGCTGGAGTCTAACCTCTGACATTTTTTTAACAACTGAATAAATTTTTAACTTGTTCTTCTACTACTGACACAGGGCATAATAATTGATACAGTAATTGTCATTCAAGAGGGTGATGGTGACAAAGGAAATAAATTAAGTCTCTGTTTGTGGTACTAAGTAGTACCAGAATAACTACTGAAAGTAGGGTAGCATTTCTTGTTGAAAAGGAACTGACATTTAGGAATTCAATTAAGAAGTTGTTACACTGTGCTCTATTTGTAATAATGACAGATGGAATATTCTAACTACTACAGTCTAAAACTGATACTTACACTGGGTTCTGCTGGCTGTCAGCTCAGGTGGGTATGGGCTCTGACAATTTCAAATGAAAATTATGAAACTACACCAATCATCTGCTTCCAAATGTGTTTGGAATCGTTTTGAAAGGAAATGCAAAATTCAGAGGGAAAAGATGCAAAGTAACATCTCAATCAGTGCATTGTATTAGCTGTATATGCAAAAGCTCTCCAGAAGGGATTTGATTTTTATATTTTCTGTCATTTTTTAAAACTTTTTATTTATTTATTTATTGTAAGCTGATTGCATAGCTGACTATAACTTTAACTTACTCTATAAATGACCCATTTTGTAAATAATAATTTATAGTAACCTGTGCGGAAATAAAGGTAGCCGCTAGACAAAGACTTTGCCTACCAGGGGCAAAGTAAACACTCATTTACACGGTCCCTCAGGTTTCGCTAAATGTTAAATAACTGTGTACTTTGTTTGGTCTTACAGTTGAACCTAAGGTAACTTACTATAAATTGATCTCTTTATAAGAATCTGAGAGCAAAGCAATCAGAAGACTGGACTGCTTACACTGTCATAGTTCTTGTGTGGCAGGCAGGATTTGGACCCAATATGCAGACTCAGACGGGAGAACTAACTCAAAAACAGCTTTATTGCTGAACAGAACAAAAAATACTAAAGAGGTCCAGGGAAAAAACAGAGTAAAACCAACTTACAAACAGGGCTGGGAAACGCAGAATACAGAACACACAACTACGAGGGACGACGCAACAAAGAACAGAAGCAAACTGAGGACTTAAATACACGAGGCAGGGCAATCAGGAAGAGGGGAAACAGGTGGAGCACATCAGGGAAAACGAGACACAGCTGAACTAAATCTGGAC
>VUQI01030548.1:0-17678 GCA_015106735.1 Paratilapia polleni | reverse complement strand
GTAATGTGTTGTTTAAAAATGAATATGAACTTGTTTTTTTTTGCATTATTTGAGGTCTGAAAACACTGGACCTTTTTTGGTATTTTGACCATTTTTTCATTTTCTGCAAATAAATGCTCTAAATGAAAATATTTGTATTTGGAATTTGGGAGTTATGTTGTCAGTAGTTTATAGAATAAAACAAAAATGTTCATTTTACTCAAACATATACCTATAAATAGCAAAATCAGAGAAACTGATAATTTTGGAGTGGTCTCTTAATTTTTTCCAGAGCTGTATATATAAACATAAACTACATCAGTCAGGTCAGTTTTTATTACTGTGGAAGTATTTGCATAATATGTGTCTGTCAGCTAAGAAGCTCTACTTGACATTTTGAACAGGCCCCTGCAAGCTAAGCTCCACGACACTGGTGGTGAAGCCCTTTGAGGGGGAGAACGATGCCAGTGCTAGCTAGCTTTTAGTTCTGCTAATGGGGGATTTATACTACGTGGTAGGTATTTGTCCACACAGAGTGGAAGATTCTGGATATGCAACCTGTGCAGACATGCTTGCGTGCAGTCCTCCAAAAAAACCAACAGCTCAGCATGGATGATACTGTGTATATATTGAATGCTGGTTGGTTGAAAAGTGAGCCAGAACAGGAAAAGGAGGGATAGCAACAACAGGATGAAAAGCACAGGCAGTAGCTGCAATGGACACGTTTTATTTTTTAATGGCAGTGATATACCAAGATAGTTTTAAAAATAAAGTTACTGACACTGCCTGAGTGTGTTTCAAGTTTGTACAATGTGGCCTAAATTCTCTTTGAGTAAACACAATGGCTCTTGTAAAGAAAGAGTACAGAGTACAGGGATAGATAAGTGCTGGCTGACATGAGTGGATGTTTGTCAGTTTCTACTCTGGTCTCTTATCCTGTCAAAGACCAAAGTGCTCTGCTCATTATACCTTACAGTGAACATCCACACATATGACATAAGTGCCTTTGTGAGGCATAATCTTTGATCAGGTCACCACTGAGTGATGGGTAGACTGGTACTGGAGTAGTTTCACCTCACACAGTACTTCAAAAAGCAACTTCAAACCCTGTTATTAGTCTGTTAGGAAATGACTTTAACCTCAGTCTAAGCAGAAAGTTAAGTGCATTCACCTGGTGCTGCAGGTGCAAACCAGTCTTTGATTGCTCCAGTGAAAAGCAGCAGGGTTGGAGCCCTTTTCCCAACATTAAGAACTGGAAAATTTGTGAAAATGATTCAAGGCATACTTGTGAAATGATTGGTCTGAAAAATAAGGGTTGTTTTCACATTGCTTTTATGTTTGTAAATGATGTATGTCTGTTCTCCCATTCAGATGACAGCATGAAATATGACTGACTATTTGCAGGGTTATTATCATAGTTTTGCACGTAAGTGCATTTATATGGCTGTGTTTGTGTTCATCTGAAAATTGCTGGGTGAACTTTACATGCAATATCTTCTTACCAAAATGCATTTTACAAATCTTTGACCGTTTAAAAACAAGTAGCAGAGGAATGGCATGCAGCACTGTCACCTCACAGCAAAAAGGTCCTGGGTTTGAATCTCTGGGTACTCCAGCATCCACCCAAAGTCCAAAGACATGCTTGTTAGGTTAATCCTATGAGATCTAAGTTGTCATCGCTGTTGACCCCAACCCTAGCCACAAAACCTAACCCTATGTTTTGGAGACAAGCAAAAAAATACTTTTTGTGGAAAAAAATGTAAATAGTTTTAGACATCTGTCAGTTACAATGATTATTTTTTTGTCCCTCAATTGCTAAGACTTGGGAGAACGATTTTTAAAAAGAACTAGGGCCATCACTGGTGATGCCTTAATGCAGATTTATTGTTCCACTTTTGTTTCTGTTTGTAGCATGTAGCTTGACGTGGATGACACTGTGTGCAGCTTGAATGCTGATTGGTTAAAAAGTGGGCCAGAATAGGAAAAGGAGCAAGCAAGAGTAACCCACAGACAGGTTGTTTGTGACACTGCCCCCTGGTGACAGTAAACAGCTATAATATATAGACAACGGTCTACAAAGCTGTCCATAGGCTTTGTGTAGGATGAACGCACAACCGTGAAAAAGCCATTAGCCATTGGAGGGTTAAAAGGAGATTCTAAATTGACCTTAAGGTGTGAATGTAACCATCAGTGGTTGTCTGTCTATCTGTTTGTGGGTCCTGTGATAGACTGGCAACCTGTCCAGGGTGTTCGTCACCTCTCGCCTGTTCAAACAGCTGGGATAGGCTCCAGCAGAAGAAGCGTAAGAAAATGGAGGGATGGATGGATGGATGGATGGACATCCTTTAGCTTTATTTTGCTCATTGTCAGGTCAGAATATAAGGTCCAATACGAAAATATCTGCAAAACTAATTCCATAATCATCAGCTAATTAGCTAATATTAGCATGCTAAAATTCTAAAATGGTGGCAATAAACACTGCACTAGTTCATCCTGATACTTTCCAAACATGTTAGCATTGTCTCTCAGGACTAATACTCATGAACTCCCACTCTCTGGACTAATGGTTTCATAGAGGGCACTAGCTACAGTGTTTAACAAATTTATTAGACCACCACCCAATGTAAGGTTTATGCCACAGCTGCCCTAAATTAACAAAATCTTTTTTTATGTTTCTGTAATGGTTAATCCACCAGTATGCACAAGCTCTTTAATTAAAATGATATTTTTAATGCTAAAATATAATTATTGTTGGTGTCCATGAATTTTTGAATTTACTGTTTTGCAAAAAAGCTGAAAAAAAAATAGTAAAGCACATTATTATTATTTGATTAAGAAGCCAAATTACAGTTATTTACTTGCATTCCTGAACAGAAAAATCAGTTTTAGTAGTTGAATGTTATGCTTGATTAATTTCTGACTTCTCAGAGAAGTCCAGTGTGCCGGCTCAAATTTGGGTCTAAAAATGTGAATTCAGTTTGAAATTCCTCACTGCTGTTCAAAACGGTAAAACATTGAGAGCTCACTGAAAATGAAAGAGTCCACATTGAAGCACATTGTGATACTGGATGGTCATTCTCATTTTCATGACAGGTGGTCTAATAAATTTGTTAAGCACTGTAGATAGATCCAGAATGAATGGGGTCCTATGGAACTGTAGCCTAAAAATGTAAATCCCGTGGGGTTAGATTTAGAGATTTTTCTTCTGGAAATTGTTATTATGTTTTATTATATTTTTATGGGTTCCAATTTAGTGAAATGTCTTTCTGTAAGTATTAGAGTCATTACAGACCGTGAGCCACAGGCAACAAAGGGAGTTTTTAGCAGCAACCACATGAGAGCAGTCACCTTCAACCACCACAACCAGCTGCGTCTTATACAGTACACAAACAGAAGTTTCTGTTTCTGTTGAAATTTATCTACATTACTAAAGTTTGGTTTAGTTATCATTTGGAAACGGGTGGAATCAAGGGAGCAAATCATGTCGTAAAGCCTCCCCAACCAATCAGTGTTTATGTGCCGTATCAACTTCCCTGTAAGAAAAACTAAAGGACATTACAGTTGTTTTATTTCAAATATTATATACAAATTTAACCAGAATACAATCAGTTAGCAACCAGTTGAATCAAGTCCCCTATTGCAAAGAGACATGATCCACACTGACTCCGACTGATTGCAACATGTTGGCGATCTGTCTGCGTTTAAAAATTAGACGGCAGCTATTTGCAAATCTTTGCCAATCTGTCTGAGAGTGATTGCAGTCAGTCTGAGTCAGACCAAGATTGTTTGGAGTCAGGTTGCCTCCCACCAGGTCACCTGTGCAATCGCCTTGCAATCAAAAGTGGTCACCCAGAGGTTGAGGGTATTGCATGCTCAACCTCTAGGTGACCAGTTGGTCACCACAACTACATGCCATCAGTCACCAAATGTGAAAAATACAATGCAATCACCAGGCAACCACAGATTTTTTCCTAGGTTACCGTCCTATTTTTACTTCAGTGTGACTAAGTCATAAATAAAATCTACCTGGTAAAAATTGGCCTAAAAAATCAATTGGAAAACATTTGTTGAGTCTGCTTGATCTCAAGGTGCAAACACAGCTTGAGTGACTGACCCGCAAATAGATCTTGCTGTCGTGGCACGAGGGTTTTCCCTTTGTGAGGTTAAAGGTCTTCACCAGGCTGGGCTGCTGGCTCTCCAAGAACAGAGTCCTCCTGATAGACTCCTTCTGCTTCTGCTTCACACTGTCCAACTGCACCTCCACCACAAAGCCTTAAAAGTGTATGACACACACACACAAAAGTGAACGTGCACATCATCCATACAATCTATGTTATATGTCAGACATATTGTATGCTTGCCTCACCACATGCAAACACACACATATACAGGAGTATCTACAGTCTCTCTCTATAAAGCAGTGGTTCTCTTTACTCCCTTATTAGTAGGAGTAAAAGGCTGTTTATTATGGTAAACAGCCTTTATGTGCTCTTTTGTTCCATGTACAGAAACATTGAGGGCATTGCTGCAGACCACATGACAACAACTATGAGAAGAACACAGACAATACACACCCACTCACTTCAAATAAACACACACGCACTTTTCTAAACTGCCGGAGCCCACCAAGTTACCCTGTATTTACACGATTGTTCTTTTATCTTGATCTTAACTGCCAAATTGACCACAGTGAGGGCCAGCATACTTGTGGCTGCACAAAGAAAGCAAGGTAATGGGGACCATGTGTGTGTGTGTGTGTGTGTGTGTGTGTGTGTGCTTGTGTGTGAGTGTGTGCGTGCGTGCCTCACCTAGATGAGAGGGGAGGTGCTTCCCATTAGCCAGCAGGCAGAAAGTGATGCTGACACTGGAGATTTAAGACAGACACAAATATTTTTTAAAAATTAGCATGTGGAGCTTGCAGGGATGTCTTTACATAGATTTGGGGCACTGCTTTGTCTCCTTTAGAAATTAACCCCCATTGTTGGAATTTTTTTTTCCCTCGCTGTAAGTCAGTGTACATTAAGTATCTACAGTCTCTCTCTATAAAGCAGTGGTTCTCTAACTGTGGGGCGGGCCCCACCAGGTGAAAAATATGAAGTGAAACTAAGGTGAAGGAATATTCAGCTTTTTTTAAATGGTGATCAGTGATAAAAAACTGTGGGATGCGGGGCATGAACTTTTTCTGCTTCTTAAGTGAGGCATGCTTGTAAAATTTTCATAACCGCTGCTGTAAAGTAACCCTTATTAGTAGTGGCAAGCTTTCCACTGGATTCAAACACAGATGAGAAAGAGACAAATACTTCTTTGGCTTCTGGAATCACGGTTTCTGCACGGTTCACCAAAATCGAAAAGCAATTTTAATCAGTTTAATGTATATATCATCATACTGGACAAAGTAGAAAGTGTGATGAGAAATCATGTGGACTAGAATGATCTCACAGTAATTCCAAGGGAAATGTTTAATTGTAGTAACACAACCTGGACTCACATACACAGAGGAAAATGGATGGCTGGATTAACCAGTTAAAATGATCTATTAATGGAAGTTCATTTGTTTTTTGGCCAAAAGAAATGACATTTTCCTACTCAGATGATCCACTGCTCGGCTCCTGTGCTTAGCAGGGATGACAAATTGCTACAGATGTGATGATGCTGACTGAAGCGCTAGAACAACATCCAACCTTTAGTGTGTAACATCTCCGGGCAGCTTTCAATTAGATCTAAAAATATTTTCAGTTTGATCAGATTCTAAATTAATTCAAGACTTTCTTGGCCATTTATTTTCATTTAAACCAATCTAAATACTTTTCAAGATCTGCAGATTCACTGCAACTGTGCTGGAATAACAATGAAGAGTCAAATGAAAGTGATGTGTGTAACCACTTAACAATTACAGTATGTGCTTGAACTGGGAACATAAAAGCACAGGAAACAAGCTGCTCACTGTGCGGATCTGTTCGGCGACACCTGGAAGCTGCTTGACATTTTTCTGGATCACATTCTTCATATGTCTGCAATAGTTTTGTCTTCTCGTTTTTCCATACTTCTCCTTCTCCTCAGACTGTATGCAGATTTCTAAAGCCTCTCTGGGCAAATTTGTGATTTGTAAGTTTGGATTATACTTGACTTCACTCTCACAGACATGGTTAGACAAAATTTAAGTCAGCTGGACAAGCAACCCACAAGTGGCCACAGGGAAGCAGCATTCAAGAATTGGCCTTTTCACCATATCAAAATGTTCTAATATCCTAATGCCACTGCTTGGCTTTGTGCCTTTTATTCTGAAAGTGCTGCAGGCACTGCATTGTTTTCGCCACCACAGGTGGTACAAATTACTAATCAAAATGGGTGTACAAAATAAGACCATCATTTTTTAACTCTTTGTTGTGTATCATGAAATCAGATGGTGGTCTATCATAACAGCATGAGTTTGCTTCACTGCTCTGAAGAGAGAAACATCAACAGCTCCTTTGTCATATGTATAAAAAACAGTAACCGCTCCAAAGGAATTTGCTTTAGTGTTGAACCACTTTATTACTATAACCACCACAAGTGTCGCCTCATTCAATGAATTCCTAAAGGGGACCTAATGTGCTCATTTCAGCCTCCTTGTATTTCTAATTGGACTCTACTAGAGTAGTTTTGCGTGATTCATTTCCAAATAATCTCTATTTATCTTATACTGCAGCCCCTCAGTTCAGCCTCTATTTAAAACAAGCTGTTTCAGCTCTCTTTATGCTCCCTTTAAGCCAACTTTCTTCTGATTGGCTGCCCCTCGTAAACATAAGGTTCGAACAGCAGGTGGGTGGTTCTTCACTGCTCACAGCCAAAGCTTATTAGGGATATCCACTCTTGGTGGCATCATACAGAACCAAGAGTAGAAAAAGCTGCAGTCTGACACCTGAGCTTTTGTCTCATAGTGATTACACTGAGGTCACTGAAGTGAAAAGTGAAAGCTTTGTTTAATATTAGCATATCTGACAGAGACCATGGAAAAGCATTAAAGGTCCCATTTTGGAATTTAAAGGAGAAGTACACACACATACATTAATGGAGTATAAGGAGTTTTGCTGATGCCAAACAATATCTTATTCATTTCATAAAAGTTACCAGCCTTTTCCAACCTTTTCAAAGCCTCCCCCCTCCCAACTCCCCTTTCATTCTTCCGTGTAACTGCTCCACCTTTCTCCCACCTCCTCGTCTTCTCCTCTCTCCCTGTGTTTCCGTTTTGTTTCCAAGGCAGCAAAAAACACCAATAAGCATGAAAACAAGACTCGCCTGTATCAACCTACCAGTCGGATACTAAAACACCAGGCAGTTTGGCAAATGCCCCACAGCAGTCTAAAAATGTTCCACACTGAATCCGATGGTTAAAGTGAACTTGTGGAAAGAGCTTCACCGGGACTGAAAGCTGGGTGAATTGTACTTCTTGTTTTTCCACTGGATCTAAGAATACTCAGTGTGTTCAGAGCAGCTCGGACAGGAAACTGGCAAACATGAAGTCATTTGACATTCTCTTGAGGTAAAGCTCTGACTAAGACGTGTGTTAAAGAGACGCTCCATGCTCTGTTACTCTATGAGAGCTCTTTAGCTGCTCTTAAAGTTTTTTGTTTAACCATTCAAGTAATTTCCTCTACAGTGCTCAGTGCCAAAGGCTGGATCAAACTGTGTATAATCTGCCTATTAATAAACATATGTGGCTAAACTTTGTAAAGGAAAATAGCTGGAGTCCTTACCAAGACACAGAAAGAGTTTTATTCCCTGTGACCAGCATGCAATGCGTCTCCTCCTGGTTGAACATGGTCGGCTGCACTGTGAGAGATGCGCTGGCGTTCACTATTGGCCGAGCTCTGATTGAAGACACAGGATAAGACTGAGTGGAATGGTCTGCGTGCTTGTCATGAAGCTGCTAAGTGTTTAAACATACCTGTAGAGCACAGCTTTATCTACCCCGAAAGCACCAACAATCAGGTCTGCAAGAAGAGGAAAGCGACTTAAATGAATAAATGAAATTAACCAAAGGAAATGTGTTGCTAAAGATCTGGTGGTGGAGCCTTTTCTGCAGCACCTGGGTACCCGTTGTGATCTAAATCTTTGTTGCCTCGCACAGCAAAGCCAAAACTGGCTGGGAAAGAGCTGAAAGCCCATTGGCCCGAGAGCGTCTGAGTGGGGGTGTCCTTCAGTCCTCCAACGTAACCGTTATAGATGAAAACCAACCCCTGCTGGTCGTCTCCTCCGTAGGGACAGCCGATAGCCATGTCTGGTTGTAAACAGCAACAACACCTCATGTTAACTGCATCTATACTACATGCAAAGCAGCACAACATGCTTATATCCCTTCAACAGCAAAATTATGAACAGTAATTGTTATGGACCAGTCTAGGACTCACAGCGGTTTGTCAAGGGGCAGAAGTCAGTAATTTGTGCTGATTTGCTGTGTTTTATGGGTATTTACGTTGTTAGGCTTTGGCTGAATCATGAATGAATTAAATGCAGACTCTGCCTGTGTGTCTGTCAGCTGAGCCAAGTTATCTTTCACATTTGGAAAACCATCTGAGGCAGTTTAAACGAGTGCTGAAACATAAAATCAATCATTCAACCACTGCAATCACTGACGCAGTCATGTATCAAATAAACAAGCAAAACATTTGGCTCTTTGTGCCACACAAATTTTGCTTTCCCCTGTTTATGTAATTGTCACTTTTCACCCTTTTTTCTATCTTTGTATGGCAGGAAACATCTCACCAAAATCAAACTCATTAGAAAAATGAACACTTCAATGTACATGAGCATGAAAAGAAGCACTTAGCAGAACAGAAACCAAATTTAAGAAACAAACTGAGCATAAGTATTATTTCTAGAAGGCTACAGAGTGAAGCTCAGCCAGCATGCCCGACATATCAGCTGATCTGCCAGCCCACAGATGGCTGAGCTGATACCCTTCTGCCAAATCTCATATGGTGGCACCTTTAAGGCTGCTTTAGCTTTGCTGCTGCTTCTGCAAGCTGCTGTGTAACCCACCTCCACCCCAGAGCAGCATGCCTCACATAAAGAAGGCCTTTCTGTGTGGAGTTTGCATGTCTTCATCTTCCAGATGCTCCAGTTTCTCACAGTCCAAAGACACCTGTGTTAGGTCAAATGGTGATTCTAAATTGGCCGTAGGTGTGAGCCTGTGTGGTGGTCTGTATCTGTGTTAACCCTATGATGGACTGGCAACCTGTCCAGCGTTTACCCCTGTGACAGGCTCCAACTTCCCTGCTACTCTAAATTGGGTAAGTGGTTAAGAAAATGGGTGGATGGTCCAACAGAACTGTTTGAGGTGTAGTCAAGTATACCCTGAAGTCAGGGTTATGGCCTACACTGCAACAGCTGAGATATTTTGGCTTCATTTTGGTGAATCTTTGGTCTGTCTTCAGCACATACTCTATGATGCACTTTACCATTGAAGCCGTCCTGGTTGAGGTCACCCAACGGCGCCAGAGAGGTGCCGAACCGGCTGAAGGCCTGCGAACCCAGGAGGTGAGACTGGCTTGGTTCCAGCTGCAGAGGGCCCCTCTGTAGGTACACATACACCTTACCCAGCTCCTCCAGACGCCCATTAGACCCCCGACGCATGAACAGTGGAGCTCCCACCACCAGGTCATCCAGACTGAAGATAAGGGCAAAGGCAGGAAAATAAATCATGATGATTAAAAGAGGACGGGGTAAGAAAATTAGGATATTAACAGAGACAATCAGGTCCAAAAATTCCTATTTGAGTAAAAAGCAGACACATTAAAAGAGAATGATTTTTGTTGAACCCCCTTAAGGCTAGGTTCTTCCCTTTCTTCCTTCTTAAGACACAGTGAAATGAAAAATGCATTTTCAAAGATCTAATCCTCTTTTTCCCTTCTATGTTAAACACAGGAACTCGTGACTCAACTTGAGATTAAAGTTATCAAATGTGATTTGTGGTGACTAGCTAAAAGGCCAACTCATGTAAAACCGCACTGGCCGTTAGCTAGCTGACTGTTGTGTGTTTGGATTTCAGCTAGCAAAAATACATTCTCCCACTACGTTTACATTTGAGCTTTCTCGCTAAGCCACGGCTGCTTTTCCTCACAGTCCAATCAAACCTCGTGGACTTGATTTAAATCCCTCCCGTACTCAGTTTCATTTGGCACTACATCACATTACAGTTCCTAAAGATGCCCCAACTGCCCTTTCACTGTGACTCTAAGCAGTGTCTTTAAGCAGGATTCATTTTCAGAAAAAGTGCTCTTATTCTACACAGACTGTTGAGTCTATTGAGTCTATTGAGCTTTTATCAGGCTGACACTGTATCTCACATCACGATTGAGGCTGGAGAAAGAAACAAATAAAGTTGTGGGTGTTAGAATGATAAAAGTGGCTCAAAGTGTGGCTTAGAAAAAGAAGGTGTTAAACTATGACTCACTGATACATTTACTAGGTAAGTAAATAATAGACATTTATAAATAGTCAGCAACTGAGGAAGTGAAAATGGCAAAAAAGAGAGAGAGAGTAACTATACACAGAACAAGACTACACAAAAAGGGAAATTTTAATGACACATTGGAGAGTATGAGTAACTGAAACGGTGTCGGAAAGTCACACTGTTGACCTCTGTTTCATCGAACCCTCCATTCACTTTTAGTTTCTTGTTTTAGCTGCTCTCATTTCACCCATTTCATCTCTCTCCCCTGATATCTTGCCACCAGCTGTGCCACCATGACTCCAGTCACTTACCCGTCATTGTTGATGTCAGTGGTTGCCACTGCATAGCCAAAGTAGGACCCCATCTGGAACGCATTACAAACAAGACCCAGTTAGCCTGTAATCACACCACAGCGCACAGATCCCTTTCTTTTCTTTCATTTTCTCCCTCTGTGTCCTTTTTATCTTTTGTACACTCCACCACCACCCCCAGAAGCTTTCCTTTCCAGTCTCTCAATCCCACAATCCCCTGGGGTCTCCTCGACTCTCTTTTCATGGAGCTCGGTGTTCAAGCTCCTGTAAGTTGGAGGTGAGGTAGGGGGTCTGGGAATTGGGGACTAGAACTTCTTTAAAGTACAAGAAAATGCTTGTTGGGACTTGGGCCTTCCGGTTTAATTTCACACCATGTATGACCACGTATGATAAATAAGGGTCACATTACATCCTCGTTTGACGCTGGTTTCAAAGTGATTTGTAGTGTAGTGTCACGGAAGCAAGGCTGGAGACCCTTGTGAAAAACAGCACGGAATATTGGGATTGCCTTCCAGTGCTGCACGTGCAAAACAGCTCATAACGTAAATCACTGAGGCTCAGGACAAAGTTCAAATACAACAGCGTGATACTGTGGTATTAGTGTTTTACCATACACTCATTTCTAAGAAACAAGATCGGGACCTCCAGTAGTGTTCTTCTGAGGTTTGGTGAGCTGTGATGGGATCAGAAAACTAGGAAAAGTGAACCACTGACAAATTTTCACAGTTATCAGCCAAGACTTTAAGGGATTCCTTTAACTGCAGTAGCAGCTAATGCAGCCTGACGCTGTTAGCAGCGATGAGGACTAGGCAACAGAGTTGTGGAACAACTTGGATAATTTTGTTGTTGTTGTATTTCCCAAAGTGGCAACCTCTGGTGCTGAAAAATCAAGCCAACGCTGAAGTGCCGACAACTGCATTATCTTGTTTTTTTGTTTTTTTTTGGTTGGCTCCAAAAGTGAGTCAATCCCCATATGTTAAAATGTCGACAAAAAAAATATTGGTCTCTATAGTAATAATTTTCTCCCTCATAACAACTGTGCAAAGGAGTTTTCATCCAGTTCATCCACTCTCTTCCAGTTGAGTTGAAAAATGCACAGAGAAAATATTTCAAGGATCAGCAGCTTGGTCCTTCCAAGACTCGACTTTTTTTTTTTTTTTTTAACAGCAAAACAAATAACCAACATTGTTAGTTCTGATCGGCAAACCAACATAGCCTCCTGGACAAAGACTCTGTGGTGTGTTTTCGCAGCTGACCTCTACATCACAATCTGAGCACCCACAGAGGGACCAGCATTTAACAACAGAGAGAGGAGCCTCTTTAGCCAGGCGTTTACCCCAGATCACTCTCACTATGACTTTAACAGTTTACTCAGCGCCCTCCACCCTGAGACTGACACTTCTGATGTCACCGATGACACACACACACACACTGAGCCATATGCTTTACCATGAGTGAATGTGTCACAAATTACTCATCACTACCCATCACTTCACCTAAATGAAAAATTAGTACCACCATGTCACTGTGTCCAACTTTTAATTTTAAATATTAGTGGATGGAAATGTGCGTTAATTACAATTATTTTCTGAAGACTAAGCCAGAGGGATATTAGTTTCGGCTTAACTGTGGAAACCCATACAATGTGCCATTACAGTGTTGAGTATTTCCCCTTTAAAGTCGTCTCCTTGGGCAGCGCTGCACAGGTACATCGAAAGTCCCGTTCTAACCACTTGTACTCGTGTAATGAGTGCTGTATCTCCTCCAGTTTGTCAACACAAAGCTCCTTCAATTTGAACAGCATTTTGGGGAATAGGACAATGTCACAGGGTGCCAAAGATTGTGATGGTGTGGCCAAAAGACTCCTGTGTTTTCAGTGTGCTGTAAGTGGACCCATTATAGCATAACACGTAGGATAGCAGAATGGCACATGTCACAGTTTAGGTTTGCTTCGAATATTTCCCATCAGACACCTCTAGACATTACAGTAGGTAACGTCAGTAAAGTAGTAAGTCAGTGTTTACAGTCTGACCCTCAGGGAGAAATTCAGTTGGCAAAAGAAAAAATTGACAAGCATGCTCCTGGTCACGTTCTTTTCAGTCAGACTTTTCCATTGAGGACTGCTGTGTGGTCTCTGGGATGTAGACCAGGCCGATGTCTGAGGTTTCATGGTGGGATCATAGCACGCACACTGCAAGTGGTGAGGACGGGACTCTCAGGGAGCGACCTAAGTGACCTAAAGTTGTGCACAGGTACACAAGGAGTTTCAAGTCTAGTTTTTAATTTTTATGGGTGGATCTGTAGAATTCTGAGATCCCACTTTGTATCTATACAAACCAATGGCTGAGGATCACTTACAATGAGATGTCTTTGTGGCCAGTACAGACATGGGGAACAGTTACAGCCTGTCACTGGGTAATGTCCACAGTACTGTTACCTAGCACTTTAGTTTTCACAGGAAATTAAGTAGGTGATCAGCAGAAGACAACAACCACAATTTCCTGTCACTGCTGCAATTGTATTAGGTCACAAATATGACTATCTGAGCTAATGACATTAATGATTCGTCTGTGGGTTTTATTTTAGGAAAGCCTGCTGCTCTTCGATGCTTACTGTACTTAAAAGCACATGTCGAATCAATACAGTGACAACGTGAACACTGTCTTTGTGTCCACTGTGTCTGGGTTTGATTAACAGCTTTTAGAAACTGCATCTCTGACCCTGATATAGACCTCTTCTCCACAGGGCAAATTCCTTCATCTCCAACCCTTCGCTGAACATGCCACTTTGAATATGGACCCATACGTGAAAAGAGGAGTCAGGCAGAAAACACCCAGCCGGACTTGTACATACCTGCTCCCCTGTCAGGTTTAGCAGAGACGTTAGATCCCTTCCACTTAATATGGACACCTATATTAGAGCAGAAAAGAGTTATTCATTAGAAATTGTGCTTTGTGATCCCTCACGTTGCTTCATGTTGACTATTTCTACTGTAAAAAAAACAAGAAAAATGTGGGAACTCCTTACTAAACCATACAGCATGAGTCCTTTTGGAACTCCTGTGACGAAATCTGTGAAAAGAAAAGCAACAACATAACAATCAGATTTCTTTTTTTATTCTCTGGGTTTCTAAATGTTCTTGCTTTCTGAAAGGCTAATAACACTGTTACTACACAAACGTGTGTCGAGACAAAGCAGCAATCCCTGTACTTAGCCATGCATCTGGGCTCTCAGTACTGTAAATATGACCCTCACCTTCCTCACCATCCCCACTGAACTCGCCACTGGCCACAGAGTAACCTGCAGGAGAGATGTAGAGTGCAGACAGAGAGAGAGAGAGCAAAAACAGCACAAGTTTGAAGCGGTGGACACAATAAATTTCGTAATGCATCAGTCAAATTACAAGTTACCCGAGTCTGTTTGAGAGCACAAGTATATGTTTGTCTACCAGCGTTAACCCTGTGAAGTCTAAGTCATCGTGACCCTAACCCTAACCCTATGCCATCCAGAATATGTAATTTTTTTATTTATTTTTTTCATTTGTTCTCACAAGTCTTGGCAATCAAGGGACAAAAAAAATCTGATCTAATGTAACTGACAGTCATCAAAAACTACTCACATTTTTAAATATTCTCGAAATCATAGGTTTAGGGTTTGGAGCTAGGCTTGGGGTTATCATTAATGATGATTTAGACCTCAGAGGGTTAAAAGTGCTGATTTGGACTCCTGTCCCATCACTGGATTTAATTAATTCAGCAGCAAATTAATCTACAATAAAAAAAATTAAGGCTTTCTATTAATCCTCTTAAGTCTAATGCCTTGATTATACTCCGTTACGGACACGGACAGCTGGAGATCCAACGGCCAAGTAGTCATTCCTGTGATAGTTCTTTGAAGTCCACTTGAAGTGCGCCGCCTGGGCCCATGTGTAATTGGTGCATTGCAATGTAAATTCTCCGCGGACAGCTCCGTGTGGTCACAAAAAACAGGCAGGCATGTGGACATCCGCACAGACTCTCGTGCTCACCGTCTGATGACAAAATTTATGTGACATGGACCCAAGCGGACTCACAGACGCGGAAGGTACAATCAAGGCATGAGTCATCATTGGTGGTGACCCTAACCCTATGTTATGGTTCGGCAGGTTTGGGTTGGTTTGGGATTTTGTTTTCTTCTTCTTTCTCTGCTTTCCTGCACTCTTCTCTCAATATTCTCAGGTGGAGTTGCCGGGCTGGCTTCGTTTCTGGTCTCCGCTTACGGGCGGAGATTCCTGGGGTGAGTCAGTCCCGCCTCACCTGTTTGCAATCAAGTCATGAGGCTGCAAGTATAAGATGGACAGGTGGTGCCTCAGTTCCCTGTCCGACCATCCCCGTCAATATGGTGACACTTAGGCCTCCACTATTTGCAGCTCGTCTGAAGTTTTGTGATTACTTACCTTGGTTCACTGTGCTCCTCATAATTATCCACCGGAGAGTTTCGTTTGGATCCTTTTGGCTTGAAGTTCAACTTACCTGCTGTGATTCCTGCAACTCCACCTGGATTCTGGAAACGCTCACCTGTCTGCATTAAACCTGCCTGTCCACTCTCCACCTGCTGCCCTGTGGAAACTCACCTGCCGATCCAGTACTCCTTCCACGCTCTGCCCAACCAAGAATTCAGTCCAAACCTTCCACAATACACCAATACAGTACATAGGCAATACTATGAATACTATGAGGCACTATATGAGATATTACAGCAAATATTCCAGAAATCTACAATAAAAATAATCTTATTCTTAGAAAAAAATCTAAATTGTTTTTGATGGATGTCATTCAATGAAATTTTTTTGTCCCCTGATTGCCAAGACTTGGGAGAACACGCTTTAAAAGGAACAAAAATGACATATCCTGAAAGCATAGGGTTAATGTTAGGGTCCTCACAAATGATGACTTAGATCTCAGAGGGTTAACGCCAGTAAGCTCACTGGATTATGATACATCTTAAGTCAGGTCATGAGTCATGTGTGTGCTGATATTTTGGCCTGATAATAGATCCAGAGAAAAGGTCCAAAGACCGAATATCAGCAGCAATAGTCTGTTTGTTTTTTTTAGTTTTCTGTGTCCTAAGTTGACAATGCGAGACAACATGAGCGCTAACGAAGTATCCAAAATGGAAAAACGTGAATCCTCTGTGAAGCAAAGGATGTTCTTTGAGAACTGAAGAAAAACCTACAGGTTGGATTATGACAAATTCTGTCCAGATGGCGGCCTCTGGGGTAAGGTCAGGAGGCCACCAAAAACATACAAAACCTCTGGGGACCATGAAAAACCACAATAAAGTTTATGAAATACAATCAGCAACCAACAAAATTGGACCTCATGCTGCTGATACACAAAAGGCTATTAAGTTGCTAATTTCCAAGCTTCCAAACTCAGATTTTGAGACAGAAACATACAGAAGCATATGCAGAAGTCAAAAGATAATAGTAGTGATAAAAATTTATATTTTTTTTATTAGTACTATTAGTGTTAGAGTAAACAGCAAAGTATGAGCATGAAAATAATAATAAAGGTAACAATGCTACTTTTAATAATTCTGTATGACTCAAGTGTACTTCCTCACCTAGGTAACTGTCATCATAGCTTCCCTGCACCTGTCGGGTCTGAATCTGCCCAGCGACTGACAGCAGAAAGTAGGCAGGATAGTAGGCCTTAACAATCTCCTCTGTAGTGGCAGAGATCAGCTGACCTACAGGATAGACAAGTAACAAAAGGTTAAGAGACGTGTGGCTCTAGAACTTTGGCTCCCAATTACTGATTGATTCTCCCTGAACAAGTAAAAAAAAACACTGGAAGATATCTCCTAAAAATCCATGCTGCTTCACATTCCTTTCAGCTCACCTTGCCAGTAAAAGCTGCCTGGTCCTCCAAGTACAACCCTCCCATCCTATAACACACACACACACACACACAAAGCAGTAGCCAGAGATGAGGGATCTGTGTGTCACCAGTTTCATCATGAGTTTCAAACAAACTCTGAATGTTTTGGTGTACACAGTGTAATCTCCACTGCTTAGATCAGCCAAAACAGAGAAAAATTGAACATGTTACGGCATAAAACCAACAAATACTCTAACAAATGTTTCTCTTACCTTGGTGAAGTCAGCACTAAATCCCCCCTGACAATAGCCCTGTCCTGCAGGTCCATGTCTTTCTGCAGTGAGCGGCACCAAGACACACATGATATATCAATACATTTCTCAAAGAACAACTTCACGTTGGCCATACTACTTCTGCCAGTAACGCAGCTATAAGCTTTTAACATCCACGAGGCCATCAGCAACCCACCTGTGGTTAGGGGTAGGGTTTCCGTTAGGTTAACCCTCTGAGAAGTTTATTTCAATTCAATTCAATTCAATTTTATTTATATAGCGCCAAATCACAACAACAGTCGCATCAAGGCGCTTTATATTTTAGGGTAAAGACCCTACAATATTAGACAGAAAACCCCAACAGTCAGACGACCCCCTATGACCAAGCACTTGGCAACAGTGGGAAGGAAAAACTCCCTTTTAACAGGAAGAAACCTGTGGCAGAACCAGGCTCAGGGAGGGGCAGCCATCTGCCAAGACCGGTTGGGGGTGAAGAGAAACAGAAGAGAGCAGAGGGAGACAGGACAAAAAAGGCATACCTATGGGAGAGAGACAGGGTTAATAATAGCTAATGATTAAATGCATGTGGTGTATAAACACATGGAGAGTGAAAGGAAGTGAGGAAGAGGAAGTGCTCAGTGCATCATGGGAAGCCTAATCTTAAAAGTAGAGAGGGTGTCTGTCTCCGGAATCCAAACTGGGAGCTGGTTCCATAGGAGAGGGGCCTGAAAGCTGAAGGCTCTGCCTCCCATTCTACTTTTAAATACCCTAGGAACCACAAGTAAGCCTGCAGTCTGAGAGCGAAGTGCTCTATTGGGAT
>VUQI01030546.1:3246-16357 GCA_015106735.1 Paratilapia polleni | reverse complement strand
AAAAAAATATATATATATATATATATATATATATATATATATATATATATATATATATATATATATATAATTAGTTAATTGTTTTATTGTTATTAATAATAATAATATAATAATAATAATAATTATTATTATTATTGTTGTTGTTGTTGTTGTTATTATTATAATAATAATAATAATAATAATAATAATAATAATAAACAAGTACATTTTAAACCATGATTAAAATAACCATTAGCTCACATTTTAATGCAGTGGTAATAATCACAGGGACTCTTTCTATGATGAGTACTTGTCAGGATTGTACTTACATACTTTACTACTACATAAAATTTGGAATATGGTGCCTTTAATTGTTGTAAGTTGATGATTTATACAGACGTGTATTACTTGAAGTTTAGTAAAAGATTTGTATTGATTTGCATGCTATACAGTACACGTACAGCTGGGGGCGATACTGCTCCGCTCCGTTATAATTGCAGTAGAGGAAGGAAAAAAAACTAGAAGAGTTATGTAAGCCAATCAGAGAGCAATTTACTGCTGCTTGGTGACCAGCTACCAATAGGAAACCTGAGTGTGAGCGCGGATAAACGGAATTGTTGTGTTGTCGGCAGCGGTGATACTTGTGTGTTTGGTGACAATAACGATTTGTTTAAGGGGCTTTAAATCCACCGAGAATGAGCCTGTCTTTGAGGTAAGCTGCTGTGCCGCAGTAACACGGTGTGTGTGTTCGGCTCCGTTCATTGTAAGGCTCCAAAACCAGCTGCTAGCTCATTCAAGTACAGGGTGCTAGCATGTTAACTTTTCACTGTGGTTGTTTTGCTGGATTGCAGTTTGTTCAGGTAGAAGTGATGTTACAGTCGAATTAGCTGCTCCTGCTGCTAACTGCGAAATCGGCAAAGTTAGCTTTTGCTAGTTATTATTATGTCTCACTGAATGAAACTTAGACGGGTACCATATACTATGCCATGTATAGTCGCATGATTAACGTGTTCCAGATGTTTCATCCGCAGATTCGTCATTTTCAACGAGTAGTCTCCTCTGCCTGCCAGTATGTCATAATGTTTGACAAGATTCAAGGTTGCTCCAGTTCATACAAATACATATACGTGTCAATCTTATCGTCAGATAACAGTGCAAGTTAAAAATTAAAACAGCCCCCTGACTGGACTCGTACCTCTGCGTGTCTGTGACTTAAATCACAAGCAGACATTTTCTCTGTGACATCACCGAGCAGCTCGACGGAAACTCGAGTTTATCTCCATACACCTGTTCACCTGTCAGCTGTTTAACACCAGCTGCTGATTCAGGAAACACGCCACCGTTAACGGGTGATGGTCACAGTTTAACACGCTCAATGAAACGTAATATTGTCGCATTGTTTTGTGCAAAATAAGCAAATGTGCCTTATTATTCACAGCTCAGACAGCTGGGCTGCTGGAGGCTCCTGTTTACCCTCAGAGTAACTTAGCTGATTTAAAATTGATAGGATATAAAAGGAGGGACTGATGGACACTGAGCAGTGGATCAGTCAGGATGGAAACAGGCTGATATTTTATTCAGGAACCAGGTTGGTGTAGTTTGTTTCCAGTTGGCTGGCTTCAAACACATGTTGTAGTAAGTTTAGAGCACTTCGAGCTGATCAGTGTCTTTAAATGGAGCTGCAGTGCCTACCACTGATTTCACTAGCTTTGCTGAATAAAACAAAAAAAACGTCACAATCAGCAGTTCATACTCGGTGCATGTCTGTGTCAATATAATCTACAGACAACATTACAGAGCAATGTGTTGTTCAAAATAAATATATTTAACAACCCTCCCTGACTGGACTCATATCTGTGTACCTCAGTAATACAGTTCACTGGTAGGCACCTTCCTTAATACACCACCAGTCTGCTTGATTGAGTGCCTTCCCCTCCTATATACTATATGGTGTTATTATGTCAGCCTCTTAAGACTTGATGATTTCAGAAACATGCCTGCATTAAGTGGTGATAGTCACAGCTTGACAGGCAGGTGCGTACTTTGTGCAGTGGTGAGTTTAAAGCACTTGCAGTTGATCAGTGTCTTAAAATGAAGCTGCAGTGTGAGTGTAGTGGACCTTATGGAAGTAATTAGTTGGAATTGGTAGTTTAGTGCAGCCTAACCTGCCCATTTTCACCTGATAGACACACCTTGTGTTTCCAGAGTAACGTCAGCCCTGCCTCTGGTTATGGTTTGATCTGTCAGTCTGTTGTGTGTCTTCACAAACAGCTCTTTATGAACAGAACTCAGGCAGTTTTTTGTTTTCTTCCTGTTAGTTTGCAGCTTTGTGGGAGCTGAGTTCTTTAACTGCTGTTACAGAGACCTTTATTGTCCTGGATGTGCTCAGAGTTTGAAGGAAGACTCCACGACTCATCTGTTTGAATTTATTCAGTGATTATCTGTAGAAAATAACAATGAATACCTTTTCAGTTGTCACCGTGAGGTCGTGCTTGTGTCTCACCATGTGGGGCAGTTTGCAGGCTAAGCTGGAGCTATTTTGGCCAATAGCTGGAATTCTTTTTTTTTCTTGACGACTTATTTTTTTTTATTTAAAAAAATTAAAAAATGATTTAATTCTTATTTAATAAATTATTTACTGCTGATTTTTATCATCTAAATGTGATGTTAATGAAACTCACAACTGAACATGTCTTTTTAAACATCAATTTTTGCTTCTAAAATGATCATAAACGTGACGAATCTACGACTAGAAACATCTGGAGTTTATGACTGGTTGAAATGTTGAGAAACATCACCAATTAACTTGAAAACCAGTTAACCTGGAACACCGGCACCCCTATAGAGTTTAGATGGCTTCACAACAGTGTAGATCATATGTAGTGTTTCATACAACACATTGCAGACAAATGTTTCCAGCCGAGGTTTCTGTGGAAGACACAGCTACATATTTAGTGGATGGAGTGCAGGGCTGCAGCAGTTATTTGAATGCTCAGTTAGATGATTGTCAGAAAAAACAGTCGGTAACAGTTTAATCATCAAGAGAGCATTTTAACCTTTTATAAGTATAAATGTCAAATATCTGAATTTTTGACAAGCATTTTCACTATTTACATTTTATTTTACAGACCAGATAGTTCACTGAAAAATGAGGGGAAGATTACTCGATCATGAAAATACTCCTTAGTTGCAACTCTAATTGAGCTCTTATCTGAATGTGACTTTCAGGTATTGCTGTTACCAGAAACATTATAGAAAGAGGAGACATGGCACTCAAACCCCTTTTCTCCTTTCTGTGTTTGTACATCCTCACAAAGAGAGAGAGACATTGTTTTATAGTGATGTCAGTAAAATCTGATGTTTGGCATCAAAAATTGCATCGTTATAATCCCTCTGGTAAGCCTCCGCTCTCCTTGTTCCTCTTTCCTGCAGATGCATTTAGGAATTGAGACATTCAACATGCCATACCAAAATTGAGTTCTGGGTCACAGCAGGTGGACGGACGAGACGAGGAGGCATAAATTATAGAAAAGAGAAAAGCCCCTAGAAAACTATGGGAGAAATGCTAATGACAGGGGTTGTCCCACCCCTGCCCCAAAGAGCCAATTAACATTCAAAACAGGAGGCATATTTGCCAATGATGTTGTTGCACTGACACATGTGCAAAGCAGAGGTTCACAGTTTCAGAAGCCTTGTGTGTGCATGTGTAGTGGAATTGTGAGGCAATTCCACTACACATGCACAAAAAACAGCTTTTTAAACATTATTTTGAATCCGTTATCAGACTTTTTGAGTCATTTTTTTGGATTCTGTAGGTGAAATGAAAGTTCTGGCTCTCTCCTCATTCATTTAGATGGAAGCTCCAAAGAGCTGTCCAGATTTGATCCAAAATGGGTGTTGAGTTGGGTGAATCTCCTGGAGATTTGCTTCCAGGAGGACGTTTTTACTCAAGTAGAGCTTAAAAAGCAAAGCTTTTTATATAAATGGAGAATCCTTTGTTTAAGTGGCACAGAAAAGCAGAATAAATAACAACAGAAACAAGATACACAAACAGAGAAAAGTATCCGTACCAGCTGTCAGCCACACATTTAGAACAGAACTTCACAACTGGTGCGTCCCTAATATCAGCTGAAAGCTGAGGCTAAAGCTTTCCACAGTGCTATTTGTAACTGACAATGTCATAACACACAATGAAATAATACAACAGCCAGTTTAGTTGATCATAAAAAAGAAAAATTGTTAGAAGTATTTAGATAAGTATTTTATTCTAATGAGTTTCATGTGATTTGGTGGTTAAGTTTCATTAAATCAAATAATACTGAATAAGTATTAAACTGTAGATACTTTATTATATCGCTTCTAATATAAATATAGTAACACAGACTGTAGATTCCTATAAGCTTTGGGCTGTAAATAATAAGTGAATGTAAGTAATTTTTCTTAGGCAGTGTGAGACTGAAAAAGGCTGAAGGGCACCGTTTGTTGGCTGCCGCTGTTGTACATTCTGTAAAGACAGAGTGCACTGCCTGCATCCTCGAGCCTGTTTTGTGGATTTTATGGCCTTGATTTGAAAAGAAGGAGTAACTGAAAGCATTCCAGCCTTTTGCTTTTCAGCCAACCTGCTTCTGTAGTTCTGCTCTGTTCTGCCACCTTTGGAAGATAATTATCTCATTTATAACTTAGTCTGTAGTGAAGGTTTAATTTGTGGTAACAGTGAGTAAAAGTAGTTGATTTAAGTATAAGGAAAATATTTGCAGTATGATTACTGCAAACCCGTTATACGTTTGCATAATGCATCGTGCTGCTGCATCTGTCTCTCCCCAGAACGGAGCTCGCAGCAGACAAAACCAAGCGTAAGAAGAGGAGAGAGCTCACCGAGGATCAGAAACATGAAATCAAAGAAGCTTTCGAGTTGTTTGACACGGACAAAGACAAAGAAATTGACTACCACGAGCTGAAGGTGAGCACTGGAAGACAACAGGGAAAGAAGTTTGACAGTCAACAATAGTCCAGTGAAGCAATGTAAACTGTATGCTGTGTATAGTGATATGTGTTAAAATGTGTCATCTATCTGTCACAATGTACTAAAAAAAACAGCAGTTTCCCCCCCCACATTGAGTTTCTGTTTGAAATACACATCTCACAATCACAAACTGTCAACAGGTGGCAATGCGTGCACTCGGCTTCGAAGTGAAGAAAGTGGATGTTCTGAAGATACTTAAGGATTACGACAGAGAGGGAAATGGCAAAATAACATTTGAGGACTTCAATGAAGTCGGTAAGTTTGAGTCTGTGCAGACAGGGACTGAAATAAACCTGATAAGAGGTCTGCTGTCTTTAACTGAAGTGTGTCAGTAACTCCAGTACTTGTTATGTATGGTTCTGCAGTGACTGATCGTATCCTGGAGCGAGACCCAAAAGAGGAGATCATGAAGGCCTTTAAGCTGTTTGATGATGACGAATCAGGAAAGATCAGTCTGAGGAACCTCAGACGCGTAGCTCGAGAACTTGGGGAAAACATCAGCGATGAAGAGCTGCGCAGCATGATCGATGAGTTTGACACTGACGGAGATGGTGAAAGTAAGTCGGCACTGCCATGTTCTTACATCAGTTATGAGTGTACAGTATCTCCACAGTGGGCACTTTTCTTTCATATAGATAACTATTGTTACACAATTAATGCCTGGAAGGAAATGCATTCATTTTGTTTTGTGAGTAACATTTTGGGATTTTGGACTATTCGTCAGAAATCTGAAGGGTTTTTTGTGCTTTAGAAAGCTAAAACAGGCATTTTTTTCCAACTTTTTTTTCTGTTGTTTTGTGGAGCTCTCATTGACTGACAGGACTTGTTTTCCCTCCTTTCCCAGTAAACCAGGAGGAGTTCCTCGCCATTATGGCCGGAGACTCCTGATGAGGAATTTCTCTGCAGCTTAGGACTTCTTGGTTGGATTGGTCGTCCACGTTGCGAGAAGTTGAGTGACTTGAGTGTCAACAAGGACGCACAGCTTCCTCTCAAATGTCTCAAGTGGACTGGAGTTGTTTCATTGATCCCGGGGCTTGTACTTGAGTCTTTACATAAAAGCACTGGACTGTGTGACAGGTTCAACATGAGCCAAACTCATTCATTATTAAAGTTGAAGGGTAAAGTATTGATATCATGCTGGTCTTTAAAATTAGCAAAGTGTTGTTTTTTTTTTTTTGTTTGTTTTTCCATGTGATGCTGTCTCTGTTAAATGTGTAACGTGTTTCAAGACCATTTCACACCTTGTTGTAATTGTATTCAAGATCTGTTCACTCTTAAAAACACAGTCAATTCCTCTTGGAAAAAAGAGAGACAAATAGAGTAAAATGTTGTTGCTCTTACCAGAAGTGACTGTATATTCTGGACTAAAGGACACACACACGTCGTAAACAGCCATGTTGAATGGTTGTATTTGCAGTTTACATGTGCGTGCTTGAATGTTCTATTTATTTTTTACACAATAAATTGGTTTCCCAGCAAGTCTCTTAAGCAAGTCTTTTTCAGCATTTTGATGATTTTCAGTTAACATCCACAAGTCAATATGATACACAGCAGCTGTACTGAAATAACAGAATCTAATAAAAATGTTGGCCTTTGATAAAAATATTCAATTTCAATAGTGTGTTAAAAATTTTGCATGATTAAAAGCTTTAAAAGACATTAAAAAATAAATTAAAGACACTAGCTTTACTTACAATGTGAGAGAAGATCTCACAATCATAGGATAAAAGATGGATGCAGCTTCTGGGTCTGAAAAGTGAAGCAAACATAGAAGTACCTTAAACCTGGATTCTTTTAAGAGGCCACCAGGGGGCTCTAGGTGTGGTTGCAGAAAGACTTCAGTCCTATAGGGATCTATGGAAGATCAGCCCTCTGCTAGGACCTCAGTAAACACTTAGCTGATGAGTTTGTGTGCTCAGTCTCTCAATTCAGGTCATACTGTTTAAAATAGTAAGTCCATTTTGGTCATTAATTCATTATGTAAATTTTGGTCTTTCCTAAGTGTCAGAAAGAAGGATTATCCAGGATATTCTCATTTGCTATCAATTTGAGATTGACAAGTCATTAGCCCATGAGCATTCAGTTTCTCAATAAGATCTTTCCCTCCACATTCAGCAGAGCAATGCCTCTGAACTGGTTCGAGTTTTGGGAGACCTTCTTCTTTGGGATGAAGGTAGTAACTGCCATGCTCCATGCTAGGTAACTCCATGCTTACTAAGAGTAATTTAGGCATAGTTGTGAGTACTTCCAATTATATGTAGCAAAAATAAATCATTAAAGGCCATTTCTGCTTATTTTTTTAATGTAATTAAATATGGGCTAAAAAGAAAGGCTTACACGTTAAAGAGAAGGGGATACTGAAGACTGTGCCCTCTCACTTTACCTGGGGCATGAGCAAAAATGTTTTTATCTTCTTGGTTTGAAGATTGTTGGACAGCCCACTCCACATGCTAATTTTTCACAGTGCTGGACCTGCCCATGTGTTCCTTCTCAGCCAATCAATTACACTGCAATAATGTCACAAAAAAACGTATATTTCAATGAATTGATGAAGTTGTAAAAAACATGGACATGTGAAAAAGCATGCAGTGAGTGCTCACCTGTTAACAGCTTTTTAGACGTCTCTTTTACAAGTTTGGGCTAAGGGAATAACAGACTGTATAGTAAAGATGGACAGAGTCACACTGATATCAGCCACTGGTTTTAACTTTCACATTTTGTAGCCTCATCTTTAGGGTTTTGGCTGCTGCCATGTTGGTTTTTTTGGACCCCGAAGTGACTATATGTGGACAACAGAAGGGCAAGCTAAATTATCAGCTAACACTGTTATCTAGGACTGCTTTCTTTCATCTGTACAGTATTGCTAAAATTAGAAATATCCTGTCTCAGAGTGATGTCGAAAAACTAGTTCATGCATTCGTTACTTCTTGACTATAATTCCTTGTTACCAGGCTGTTCTGAAAACTCCCTCAAAAGTCTTCATTTGATCCAAAAAGCCACAGCAAAACACTAACAGAAAGAAAGATCATATTTCTCCCATACTTGCTTCTCGTCATTGGCTCCTGTTAAATACAGACTTGAATTTTAAATCTTTCTCCTCACATGCAGTGAAAAGTCTTGAATTATTAGTCCCCAAAATATCTTAAAGCCCTCACAGTACTGTAATAATATCCCAATATCATCCCTATCATCCATTCTGCCAGAGGTTTCTTCCTGTTAAAGGGGAGTTTTTCCTTCCCCTGTCACCAAGTGCTGCTCCTAGGGGATTGCCTGATTGTTGGGGTTTTCTCTCTACTATTGTAGGATCTTTATCTTTTCACAGGATTCTGTGCAGTCCTGTGAAAAACTAAGCACACGCTTACTGCTTCCACAGGAATTAAGATGGTGAGTAGCAGCCAGGTGCTTATAATCAAATGCAGTTGTTTCATGAATCATCAGCACGTGTGAGCACCTCTATAAATGCAAACGTTTTGAAGGTTTGCTGGTCTGGAGCATTCAGATGTGTGTTAACACAATGCCAGACTTCCCAAGAGGGGACGTCCCAGCAAATTCACCCCAAAGTCAGACCGTGCAATGCTCAGAGAAACTGCGAAAAAATCCAAGAGCTCCATCTCAGACTCTACAGGCCTCAGTTAGTACATTAAATGTTAAAGCTCATGACAGTACAATTAGAAAAAGATTGAAGAAGTATGACTTGTTTGGAAGAGTTGCAGGAGAAAGCCTTTTGTCTCTACAAAGAACATGGCAGCACAGCTTAGGTTTGCAAAGCTGTATCTGAACAATCAACAAGACTTCTGGAACAATGTGCTTTAGACAGACGAGGCCAAAGTGGAGCTGTTTGACCATAATGCACAGCACCACGTGCATATCAGCATATCAGCACAAACACCTCATACCAGCTGTCAGCATGGTGGTGGAGGTCTGATGATTTGGGCTTGTTTTTGTAGCCACAGGACCTGGGCACCTTGCAGTCACTGAGTCCACCATGAAATCCTCTGTATACCAAAGTATTCTAGAGTCAAATGTGAGGCCATCTGTCCAACAGCTAAAGTTTACCCCAAGTTGGGTCATGTTACAGTGCACACCAGAAAATCCACAACAAAATGACTGAAAAAGAAAAGAATCAAGGTGTCGCAATGGCCCAGTCAAAGTCCAGACTTCAAGCTGGAATGCTGTAGCAGGACCTCAAGAGAGCTGTTGTTGTAAAGACTGGACCAAAATTCCTCCACATTGGTGTGAGAGACTGATAAAAACACAAAGTGATTATGTTAAGTTATTGCTTCTAAAGGTGGTTCTACAAGCTACTGAATCGTGGAATGTACTTAGTTTTTCACACACTGCTTCTGTATTTTGGATTAGCTTCTGTTAAATATATAATGACATAGTGCAATATGTTGTGTGTTGTTGTTCAGGTTCATGTTGTTGATTTTTTTGTAATAATCTCCTGGTATGTAAAACCTTAGAATTGACAGAGGGTGTACTTTCTTGGTTGCTTAGAAATAGTTTTCATGGATCATGACAGTAATGTTAACCTACATGTGAACATTTCCACTGAAACACACTCAAAATAGCACCATAGACTGTGTATACAAGATGGATGTAGCCACCCTGTCTACACAGGTGCACAGATATCTGCAAAGTAGTGCTAAGTAACAGACAAATAAAACACTCACTCACATTTCACTCACCAAAACTGAAGCCCAAACATCTTGGGTGGTCTGTACCACATAGCAAACCATATTATTTGTCACATAATTCCATTTAAAAAAGACTCCAAAAGGCACCAACAGCACAAACACAATAGAGAAGTCCAATTCAGTTAATCCAATTGGGGTGGAGTGAAACAAACAGCTGCTGGCTACAGCCACCAGTGTTTGCATCCACCTTTCGGTCATAGTGGCCACACCTCTAACTTTAAGCCTTAATACAGTTTAAAAGAGTGGCTTATAGAAAAAGAAATCCCCCCCATGCAGTTGTTGTGAAGCAGTAAATTAGACCAAAATTGGCTTTTGTACTAGGTCTAAATCAGATGTATTCTGCTGTAAAGTTAGGCATTTTAACATTGGAGTCTATGGGGACTGACTCACTTTTGGAGCCAGCCTCAATTGGCCATTAGAGGAACTGCAGTTTATGGCACAGAGGCATTGGTTTCATTTTTCAGCTCTGGTATTTTGTTTAAAGAAAACTCAATTTTAGTCATGTCATTCTGTCTCGAGTTTTAGTTTTATATAGAGAGAGAAAGAAAAACAAAACAAAAACGACCATAAGACTGAAACTGAAGTTACAGCACTTTTACCAAGTTTTCATAAGCTTCAAGGGTAGATGACCTTTTGCCTAAGTAAAGCCATTACATCAAAGACTAAAGTCAGAGAACAGAAGGCCACTATGCTCAGTTAACTTCACAGATGCATGATTACAGGACTGGCTGCAAACGTAATCTGCAGGATAAAAACTGATCTCCGTGGTTACTTATTAGTGGATTCCGCAAGATTTAGGGTGAATACTGATGGTTGCCATTACTCCAGTTAAAAAGTCTAAATTAACATAGTGAAAGCTGAGATATTGGGTTGGGAAGCAATCCCTGTAAATGTAGAAGTCAGTCAATCTTAAAACTGAAGTCCTGGACGGAGGGAAATAAAAGTAACATACTCTCAGTGTGAATGTAAAGAGATTGACTGGACTAGCTTTCTAAATCCAGCAGGAATTACATGTTAGCTGATGACTTGAATCATGAAATCCATGATCATCTATAATTTCATGGAGCAGATGTGTGTGGCGTCAGCAAAGAACAAAAATGACAAATTTTGTTGAAAGGTTAATTAGATTATAATCTTTCAATGGCATTTGATTACTATATTTTCAACAAATTTCCTGGCAAAAGGGCTTTAAAAAGTCATTTTATGACAGTAAAATAAAATTAGTAACAGTGGCCTGTCTACTACCACCTGGATTCAACTGTACACTGTACACAGCGTACTGTACACAACATTTTCTCAAGCATTTCTCAAACTCTGGAACAGACTACAGTTTGTCTGTGTTTATGGCTCCAGAAACACACAGATCTTAACAATGTGCATTTTTAACAAAAACCTTTATTCTGAAAGGATGACTTTCAATATATAAAATAAGTTGTGTGGTCAAAAAGTGCTATAGATCCTCCTCCTGAACCATTTGTTCCTAAGAGAATAGTTTCTTCACAGTAAACACAAAGCTCAAACACACTTTGCTGTCATCAAATGTAGAAAAATAAAAACCTCACAGAGGAAGGAAACCATGGCAACATAAACAGACTAAAGATAGTATATCATCAGTCAGCAGCGTCTCTTGCAGCTGTTGTGCGTTTAGAAATCGTCTATGGAATGGTGTCCACTCCAGTCGTTCTATGAGCAACAGCGCTGGAGGACCTTTTTGAAGAAGTTCCTGAACTCAGTGTTGAAGACAGTGTAGATGATGGGGTTCAGGGCGCTGTTGACATAGCCGAGCCACGTCACCACGCTCATCAGGGCCGGTGGGATGTGGCACTCCTGACAGCGTGCTCGCATCGTGTGGAGCACAAAGAAGGGGGTCCAGCAGAACAGGAAGGCACCTACAGGAGAGAAAGAGGAATCAGAGAACCTCAGTCAGCTTCAGCTTCATCTCTGTGAGACAAATACTTCTAATGCTAAAGCGCGAAAAGCCATTGTTTACAATGAAAATACATTTTAAAGCAAAGCAGAAATAGTTCTAAGATAATATCAGATGGTTTCAAGATGGCATTTCAGCCAGTGTATTCCTCTTTTGCTCTTCACATGGACTGCTTGCCTGAATGCAGCTAAAGGCCACTCAAACGTGACATGTCAATGCAACTCGGACTACAAACGGAAACTAGGAAACTTCTGTCGCAAAAATAAAAATCTTTTTACTAGCCAACAGATTCATATAGTACATATCCATATAGTGTTCATATACAGTGCTTAACAAATTTATTAGACCACCACCCAGTGTAAGGTTTATGCCACAGCTGCCCTACATTAACATTATTGGTAATTACCAAAATCATTTTTCATGTTTCTGTAATGGTTAATCCACCAGTATGCATAAACTCTTTAATTGAAATGACATTTTTAATGCTAAAATATAGGCTGTCCCCTGAACTCTTAGATGAGCTAATAAAATAGATTCATGAGAGTTACCTGCACACTTAAATGCGCACCTGACATGGCCTTAAACAATAATTGGATTTCAGATTAAGGAGCTGTAAGGATTAGCTGCTGTGTGCTAAAGGGAAGCACTTGTTCGCATTAGGGAGCAACGCTGCCTGCTATTAATAGACTGACCCTTTTCTAATTGATCTGTCAGTGCCTCAGGACAGGCATCAGAGGTGGCAGTGAAGAGTTCAGGTAGCTGCAGTTGAGCAGAGCAGTGATGTCTGACATAACGTCAGCCGCTTTAAAGGTTCACTGACAATTCAATTCAATTCAATTCAATTTTATTTGTACAGCGCCAAATCACAACAACAGTCGCCTCAAGGCGCTTTATATTTTAGGGTAAAGACCCTAAGACAATCAAATCTGCAGGAACAGTTTTAGCAGAAAGAACAGTTTTATTGTGAGAGAGGATCAGCGTTGGTGTACTGGATGATAACACCTCAAGAAAAATGATGATGGGTGATTATTTTTTTAATTGACAGCACAATTTGAATATCAGTAATTACATTATAGCTACTAATTCAATGACCATAATATATACATTTTTTGGCCTTGAGTAAGAGGCAGAGGTCATATCATTTTCATATCTTCAGTTTCAAGATTGCTGGGCAAACAGGAGGCGGGCAGGTAAATTATGAATTAAACCTGATTTTAACCCTGAACCAGTCAGCCTGACTGGTTTTGGAATTGGGGAGAACATCCACCCAATATACTATAATTTGATGTTAAGTTTCAACTGATGTATTCAAATAAAAACCTGCTGGAATTCAAGCTGAGGCTGAAAATTGATAACAGTCATCACATACCATACTGTACTGATAAAAAAAAATGTAGTTGAACGGTCAATCTCACTGTGACTGCATCTTCTTTCTTCATCAACTGCCTGCCAGACTCAAATGGTTTTAAGTGTTTATGCACAAAA
>VUQI01030545.1:0-19430 GCA_015106735.1 Paratilapia polleni | reverse complement strand
TTTGAAGAGTTGAAGTCAGGCTTCAGAATTCATCACAGCACAGAAACAGCTCTAGTGAAGGTTACTAATGACCTTCTTATGGCCTCTGACAGTGGACTCCTCTCTGTGCTTGTCCTGTTAGACCTCAGTGCAGCATTCGATACCGTTGACCACAATATTTTACTGCAGAGATTAGACCATACCTTGGGTATCAAAGAAATTGCATTACAGTGGTTTGAATCATATTTATCGAATAGACTCCAATTTGTTCATGTAAATGGGGAGTCTTCTTCACACTCTAAAGTTAATTATGGAGTTCCTCAGGGTTCTGTGCTGGGACCAATTCTATTTACATTATACATGCTTCCCTTAGGCAGTATTATTAGAAAACATAGCATACATTTTCATTGCTATGCAGATGATACCCAGCTGTACTTATCCATGAAGCCAGATGATACACAAAGAGGTCAGGAAAATTATGAAATTAAAATAAAATAATTCCTCTAAAAATCAATGTGTTTAAGGTGAACTGACCCTTTAATTTGAATCTAAATGTTTGACACTGGAGGCTTTTTTTACCTTTCCAGACAAGCATTTTGGGGGATTTGAGGAAATCTAAACCTTCAAAATGTGCTGTCTTCAAAATGTCTTACTATTGAAGGTATTGATGCTCTCAGTATTTATAATGGATGGTTTTATAAGGCCTGTTGCTGTTAAGTCCTGAAGCAATTTCAGCTCTCCTGAGAAATCTGATTGACGGGTAAGATTAAATCAAGAACTTTTCAGAAGAATCCTGGTTTAAAATCACTTCACAGAATAAATATTATTAGAGGTTCTCAGGTGAGTAATTCACTGTGTTCTCAGGTGTTGTGCAGGACAGAATGGAAGCATTCAGACAGACTGAAGGACAGGTAAATGATGCTGATGTTTTACAGATTCAGGGTGTTTAGCATTGGTGTGGAGTGAGGTCATCATGACCGCAGAGCTCACAGCATTCTGAACTGAGCAGCTGCTGCGGATTTTTATTGATTACGAACTGCCAGCAGCACCAGAAAGAGGCTGGAGAGGCAGTTCATGTTTTCTTCAAGACAGCACACACACACACGCACATACACATGTCTCACACACGTCTCACACACACACACACACACACACACACACACACACACACACCCATTTAGCAAATGGCGTGTTATGTGTGTGTGGGCATACACAGTACAAAATATTCAAATTGATTCTTACAGACTTTGTTTCTTAAAATCTAAAAGGCTGAACACTATTAAAGGTACTATTAAACGCATTTTTTGTGAAGCAAAAAAAAAAAAAAAATGAAACCACATTTTTTTATTGGCTAGAAATTTGCAGTCAGGGTCGGGCCACACCGCCAACCACATTATGTCCCCTCTCCAGCTCTGGATCCCGTTCTGACCTGCCAAACTGGAGGCTTTCTTTGGATTTGAGCTGAAACAATGACTGCAGGAGGGATTTATTTATTTCTGACTGTTTTGGTTTTAGGATAATAATTGGCACTGGAGCTCAGGGGACCTGCTCCGCCTCGTATTTTGAAAATCAAACTGAAACTGAAAAATCGGGGGTTGGGGGGAGAAGGGGGATTTTTAGAGAACAGAGGAGGGTCAGCCATCCAACCTGCAGTTTTACTGCCATGCATACAGTTCGGTCCCTGCAGCAACAGGACTGAAACCATGAGTGGAGTTTTTCTTTCCATGTATGTAGCTTTGTATTGATCATTAGTCCAAAAGTTAATGGCAACTGATGCACCATGGATGGGGGTGCCCTGAGGGGCAGGTCATTCTCAAGGGGCCATTCAGATAAACGCTAATTTTAAAATTTACAGACGTAATGTAGCTGATATATGCTGTCCTGTGGTGAAAGACATATTCAGAGGCATAAGTAAATGTACCCAAATAGAACTGTAAATGAATGTTTTTTTTAAGAACAAAAAATTGTTCTTAAGGTACTGAAAGTAAAAGTACTCCCTGCAGGAATATGGCCCCTGTGGGTCTTCCATTATTATTACTTAGGCATTAATATAAAAGCTGCATTTTGTGTTTGTAATTGATGGAGGTGGAGCCCATCTATTACATATGAGCTTGTAACCAATTACAATTAAGGATTAACCTGCTGATTCAATTCAATTCAATTCAGTTTTATTTATATAGCGCCAAATCACAACAACAGTCTCCTCAAGGCGCTTTATATTTTAGGGTAAAGACCCTACGATATTACTCCCTTTTTTAAAACTCCCTTTTAACAGGAAGAAACCTCCGGCAGAACCAGGCTCAGGGAGGGGCAGCCATCTGCCGCGACCGGTTGATTGTGGTCCCAATTAGGTGATTACTTGGCTTGTTAAACGTATTAATTTTTTCAGGTATTGAATGTTTTTTATTGCCGATTTCAAAACGAATTGTAAGATTACTTAAAAAAATTAAACCTGTGACTCTCTCAGGTGTCTCCAACAGCGACTGGACTGATTTCTGTGTGATGGACTAGGGACGACTGTTTTGTGAAAATCCAAAAGAGATACTTGCTCCCAAGCTCTTTGCCGCAAAGGCTCAAGAAAGTTCGAGAACCGCTGTCCTGAACAAAGGAATAAACAAAAAACTACCAAAAGAAAATACTGTAGAAATCCACTTTCAAATAAAGCAAATGTCTACAGTAATCAAACATGGAAAACAACAGCTAGCTAACTAACAAACAGCTCCTGTAGTTTTCTTCCAGCAAAGTTTGAACCCAAACATCATATTTACTGACACGAAGATCTCTCCAGCTTCAAGAGAAACTGACTAAAGGGAACACCTGTTTTTCTGTCTCTGTGTCGTTCGTTTTCTCTCCCAGTGTGCCAGATTCTACCAAAGGGTGTGGTCTCTGTGATTGGCCCCGCCTCCAGCCCCGCCTCTGGGTCTACCATTAGTCACATCTGTGGGGAGAAGGAGGTGAGTCACATCTGTATCTGAGCAGTATGATCACATGATGACCTGAAACTTCACAGTACCATCACCATTACATGAGTTTCATCCTTTCCATGCCTGGAAGTATACGAGGGTCCACTTGGAGGGTTTACTCTGTTCTCCACTAATGTGCCACTTGAATCCTCAGACTCCTATTATATTAACTGTACTGCTACTGCCATTTGCTACACTTTATTTTGAGTTCTGTTTCCATGTTCAACACAATGAATTCAAGAATGAAAGCAGCCACACTGTATTTTTATTCCACTGTTTGTTATACAAGCACTGAAATAAAAAAAAAAAAATCATACTGAAACAGTGTACATTTAGCTACAGTGGAAGGTGCATCTGATATCGCTTTGTTGATGTGATTCGTAACATCATATCAGTGTTGCATGGAGAAATATTTTAGACTGTGATGTGATACCAAGTCTACATAGGAAAGTCATGGTGGATGACTGGGTCACAGGACTTTGATCCAGAAACAAAGCAATCATGTGAAATCAGTGCTGACTCATTTTTAGTTTAACAATTAGTTTAACAGTTTAAACCTTACCCTAATTGGTTTACTGACAAGCGGGTGGATGAGGTTAACTTTTCAGTTGTAGTTCTTTTCATTTTAGGCAACAAAACTACTGGGTTAAGTTTCACTTCTTAACATCTACCAGGTCACTGGCAACACATCTAGGTTTAGGGTTTGTTTTAGCCACACATTAAATATCAAATATTCAGAAACTAGAAGATGTTACATTTAAAATTGTCTTAGTCAGTTTGAAATTGCAGTTTTTACATAAAAGTGTTTCAGCTTGGATGTTCCAAATAGGCAAAGAGATAGGCATTAGTTAGAAAAAGCCATGAAGGTGAAGGCTGATGCTAGATTGGATCAGCCAGAGAGACGTTCCACTGCTATTGGTTACTACATTGTTATGATAAACCATTTGCCCAATCATCAGTCAAACCAGGGGAAGAGCCCCGAAAATATCTTTGCTTAAAAAGTACGAGTCCCATCAAAAAAAAACAATCTTTCACTGTGAGCTTCCCCTTTACATGCACTTCTAAAGAAATAATCATTCTAGGTGACTGACATCAAAAACCATTTACAGTTTTTCCAAAAGAAAAAAAAATCTTTTTTTGCTTTTCTCCAAAACATGGGGTAAGGGTTAGGGTTGGGGTCTTCACTGATGCTGACTTAGACCTCACAGAGTTAAATGGGCAAACTTGCTGTTTTTCTTTTCAGTAATTTTAATAATTTTGAGGTTCAGGTTTTTGGTTGGACAAGGTTCAGTGCTTAACAAAATTATTAGACCACCTGTCATAAAAATGAGAAAGACCATCCAGCATCAGGAAGTGCTTTGATGCGGTCTCTTTCCTTTTCAGTGAGTTCTCCACATTTTACAGTTTTGAACAGGAGTGAAGAATTTCAAGCTGAATTCATGTTTTTATACCCAAATTTGAGCCGGCACAGTGGACTTCTCTGAGAAGTCGGAAATTAATCACGCATAACATTCAACCACTAAAACTCATTTTCTGTTCAGGAATGAAAGTAAATAACTGGAATTTATCATCTTAATCAAAAAATATATATAAATAAATAAGTGCTTTACTGTTTTATTTTTTCAGATTTTTTTGTAAAACAGTAACAATTCATGGATAACAACAATAATTATATTTTAGCATTAAACATATCATTTGGATTGGATTGTGCATCCTGGTGGATTAACCTTTACAGAAACATAAAAAATTATTTTGGTAATTACCAATACTGTTAATTTAGCTTCCCGAGACCCAAGCTCTTGTTTGTGATGCATTTTTAATTTCTCCTAGCTATTTGTGATTAGCTCAACCTGATAAGCATATAAACTAATCTTCCTCTTTGAGCAAGAAGTTGTTAATTTGTTACATACTTTTTTTTTCTTTTTGTATGTCCCCATATGGGGATAATGGGCTTATTTTACAGCATAACTCAATAAAGTCAACATTGCTTAACAAAGTATAAAACACTATGGAGCAGGATGAAGCATAATGTGCAGAAAAGCCAAAATGTAATGTCCCCATATAAAGACACAGTGTCTCAGGAGGTTAAGGCAGCTGTGGCATAAACTTTACACTGGGTGGTGGTCTAATAAATTTGTTAAGCGCTGTACTACATCACAACTGGATCGATCAGTTGCAGTGATGGCTGTGGAGAGACTGGAAACAACATCAACAGGTCAATATCAGATTGTGTGAGATAGGAGACGTGTGTGACGCCACTCAGACAATGATAATGTCACTACAAGCGAAACTGGTTTGTAATAGCACATGTAGAGCAGTTTTTCTATGGGTGGGGTTACAGAGGTCATGCAATCTAAGAATCTAATGACTCAACATCTGTCTGGAGACACCAAGGACCTATAGACCTCCTCTTTTCTAAGTTTAGGAGAAAGACCTTGGATAGTCAACATGACCTTGCTTCCTTCCTGCACTGTATGTATCTGTGTTTTGTATTCACAGAATGACGAATGGAGAGATATGTCTAAATTCATGCTCTACTTTGCACCCTGTTCTCCTCGACTGAGCTCTATTGAATGCTTCTGCGTAAGACATCTGAGTCTGCTGAGTTCTTTTGGTCGCACATTTCCTTCACAGCAGGCATCAAAGCCATTTTGTTGGATTTCTACAAGGTTTAACTTCTGTTTAATCATTTTTTCTGTCTTTGAGAATCTACACAAGTCCATCTCCACTACCCTCCTCTTCCTCCAGCCTGACAGGTCTCATATTACTGGATTCTCAGTTTGGATTTAGAATAAGCTCGGTAGATCAGAGCAAAGCCCGGCTGAGCTAATTACAGTTTACCTTTTAAACCCCCGCAGGTGTGAGCCAAGGTTAAATCACTGAGCAGCACATCACATAGGACATTTATGCTCTGACCCCATTCTTCATTCTTCACTGATGTGATTAATTTTTCAATTTGTCATTAATTTTTCATCTTAAATACAGACACTGTCACAGCACCTTTACTCTGTGAAGTTTGAAGTGAAACAGAGAAGCTTTAAATTCTCTGAAATTAGGGAAATATTTCAGATATTTTCACTGGCCCATTAATCTTATGCTCTCCCATCAAACAGTTTGAGCCTTAACTGAAACTTAATGTAACACCAACCATCATGACATGTCCTTCCACCTTTTCCAGCTCTAAAATAATGCTAAATAGATTCTTTTATATTTTCCTTCTTTGTTTCTTTTTCCTCCGAACATCCAGCCATAAAAGCCTCCATGAATCCTTTGATGTTTTCTTTGTGTGGAGGTGAACAAAAACTGTGATTTCTGCATGAAACACTTTTCTAATATGATTGATGATGTGAGGCTTTGCCTCTTTCTCAGATTTTCTTTTTGAAAGTGAACAAAGACGGGATTATCAGTGAGCACAGGGGTCTGATTAAAGCTTTCATTTCTGTTATCTGAAATTCCTGTAAAACCTGTATGGTTTGATTTTTTAAATATTTGGTCCTTGAACCAACTTAGCCTCCCATTCAGGTGTTCCTCTGTTTGTGGGGCTCTGCAGCATTTATTATGACTTGTGCCACAAATTAAAACCCTTTTTCAAAGGTCATCGCAGTAGGACAAATGCTTTTCTAAAGTCTAATTTTTATCCAGTGGCATGAAGAAAACAGTGATGACTCATGACGACAACCTTCTCTAAGTCACAGGCTCTGGAGATTTTAGCAGAACATGATGGAAACTACCACAAAGAAAATTAAGCAACTACAATAAAAAAAAATACTTAGCATGAGAGGAAACCTGTGGAAGGCAACTTTCAGAGTTTTTTAGATCTTTGTAACTTTGTAACTCACACACATTTGAGTCTCACAAAAAAGGTGTGCTCAATCTGTGGATGCATCCCTACAGAAACGCAAAGATGATTAGCAGCTGAAATAACAGTTAACAACAGCAACAGCAATATATTTGTTATAAAAATTCTAATTTCAGACAACCTCACAGCATTAGTAAAGTGTACCACATTGCCCCACACAAGCAGAGTTTATTATCTCCCATTTCTCTTTTCTCCTTTGTCCCCTTTCCTCCAACTTTTTTATTCTGTTCCTTTGCTCTTTATCCCTTTTTCTTTACACCCATCTTTTTACATGTTTCTTTCCCCTTTTTCTTTTATACATCACTTCTTGTTCTTCTGTAGTGAATGAAGTATTCAGATCTTTTGCTAAAGTAAAAGTGGCAGCATCACTGTTTAGTATTGATAGTTTTCATAAGACATGAAAGCACAGCCAGGCTAAAAGAGCCAAAATGCCCTGAAACACGGTGCACTAACAAGCCACATAGTTGTATAGTGACCTTTCACACAGGAACTCAGGTTCTCAGTGGTGGATCATTTAAACTATCAATAGAAATTTGTTTAGAGTGATAATGTACGATATTTTATGGACCTAACCAAAAAATAGTATTGCCTTCTCCTAGAACACTGATTACAGTTACTTTGAAACTAACAATCAATGGGACCGAGCATTAGCTCTTTAGTCTCACCTTTGCTTTGACGAAGAAGAATTTTGTGTCATTCAGCTCCCAAACAGCAGAAATTGAATGATTTATATAGAAAAAGATTTACTGATAAGATAGATAAATGTAAAACATCACCAATATTTCTCTAATGTCGCTTATAAATATAAATATAAATATCCCATCATAGTTAGAATAGAAAATACAGGGAAGAAGTAGTCCATTAATAACTGAAGTACAAAAGCATCACCATTGGAATGTACTCTGTTTATACTTGAGTACTTAAAATAGAAGTACTTGCCTCACAGAATGGCCAATTTTAGTATCTATTACATTACTGCATAATAACTACCAACGCAATAATGTCTTCATCCCTTTAATGTTGCAGCTGGTAAAAGTGGAGCTAATTTTAGCTTCTACTTGTGTCTTGTAACCAAAGTATCTAAAAGCTGTAGTGCAGTAGGAGTATATAGTAGTACCTCAGAAATGAACTTGGTAGTTTGGTAAATGTCTGTAGTTTCATCCCGACTGCTTTTCTTTGATTTTCTTCTCCATGTTTTCCCTCAGATCCTCGACAGAAATATCATCCCAAAGCAAACCCCTCTCGGTTTCATTTTCTCTGCTTTCCTTCCCTAATCATTCTTTTACCTCACTCCCTCAGATCCCTCATGTGAAGATTGGTCCTGAGGAAACCCCGAAGTTACCGTACCTTCGCTTCGCCTCAGTAACACTCTATCCAAGTAACGAGGACCTGAGCCTGGCTATCGGATCCATCCTGCGCTCCTTCGGCTACCCAACGGCCAGCCTCATCTGTGCCAAAGCAGAGTGTGAGTCTTATGTTTCCATTTTTATTCTTTATTTCCTCTGTTTGATGGTTTCACTGCAGCCTCATCCACTTTAAGGATGAAAATGATCGATTTTAGAGCCACTGTGGCTTTTTCAGTATCTTTACGAGCTGAACTCGAGTTCTTGGTTTATTATTCATGCTTGACTCTGCCTTCAGTCACTCAGTGCTGCTCTACTGGAATTAGATACTTGGCAAAGTGCTGAGTGAGTGAATTTGTTGAAGCAGGAACAGTCAGGGTTTGTTCACAGCAAGTAGTTTTTTCCAAACTTTGTAGTGTTCAGTGAAATTTCGAGGTGATATGTTTAATTGGATTTCAGATGACATCAGTAAACATCTCTGAGATCCTCAAATCTGATGTACATTTACACCGATGAGCCAAAAAATTGCTGTTGGTCCTTCACGTGCTGCCAGAACAACTCCACGAAGACCACAAAGCCTATCAGACTGATGTCTTCCTGCCTCTTTATTCCCGTACTGGTTACACCTGTGTCTCATTATCAGTCAGTCCTCAGCGTATGGCTAGTCTGTAAATTCTGCATTTCTTCTAGTGTCCTGCATTTGGGTCGTCTTTTGAACTTGCACATAACACTTTTGAGTTGGAGATGCCGTGGATTGGATTTGTTGCAGCACGTACTCCAACAACCTTTTTCATGGTTTGCGCTGACTGAATAATTTGGCCACAGCGAATCAGTCCTTTTCAACTTGTCTGAGGTTTTAACACCCACCCATTGCTCTAGCAGCAACTTGACTACAAATTGATATTGCCATGAAGGGGTGGCTGTGGCTCAGGAGGGTAGAGCTGGTTGTCTATTAATCAGAAGGTCAGTGGTTCGATCCCTGGCTCTCCTAGTCTGCATGTCAAAGTATCCTTCAGATACTGAACCCCAAGCTGCCCCCGATGCTTTCATCTGAGTGTGTGAATGTTAGTTAAAAAGTCCTTTCCTGAATCTTCTATTCTTCTCCCCTCCTCTTTCTTTTCTTTCCTTCCTTTCCCTCCCAACCTTTCTGAATCATCTAGTCTCTCCTCTTTTATTGTCCCTTACCTGAATCCTCCATTCTCCTTTTCTCCTCTTCATTTCCTGTACCTAATCATTTAGTCTTCTGTCCTCCTCTTTTTCCTTCCTTTCCTGAAGTGTCCAGTCTTCCCTCCCACTCTTCCTTCCCTTTACTTCCTTTGTTTTCCTTTCCTAAATCTTCTTCTCTCCTCCTCTTCCTTCCTTCCTTTCCTCCTTTCCTTTCCTAAATACTCTTGTCTCCTCTCTTCCTTTGCCTTCCTTCACCTTTAGCTTTCCTTTCCTTTACTTATAGTCTTCTCTCCTACCTTTCCTTTCCTTTCTTTCCTCTCCTCCACTTCCTTCTCCTCATTCTCTTTTTCCCTCCTCCTTTCCCACATCAATCTCCCTCTCCTTTTTCCGGTTGACTGAGCTGCCCCTGTTCTAACATCTCTCAGTCTTTAGCCGTAGCCTCGGCCTGTTAACGGCAGCATTTAAAGGGCCTGTATTGTTGTCCCGAGTGGTGCTGTCGGCCAGTTAAACTCAGCGGGGCCATGATGAACGCTTTATGGCGGTGATTAGTTGAGACACGCCTGCTGCTTCTGTCAGGGACAGATGAGGTAACGCGACGGAGGCCGACCGGCTCTGAATGTTAAAATTGAGGTGATGCAAGCACAGCAGCATTTTCAACTCAGTTACTCAGGAGGTATTTTAACAACGCTACTTTCTCTTCTTTACAGCCTTTTTAATTTCCCCTTAAATTAATGTATTAGTAGTTAGTTTTTTTTTTTTTTTCTGTGGTGCTGAAACTCTGCTGAGACCGAAAACGCTACCTCCAGATGAACCGAATCAACTTTCTGGGAACAAGTAGAATTTGCTGTTCCTTTTTTTTTATCTGCAGTATGTTAGTGCATTTTGAAAGACAGATCCCTCTTCTTTCTAAGGTTTCTCCTATTTTTCCACCTATTAATTATTTCTGGACAATTTCTTTATCTAACTCGAGGGCCTAAGGACGGAGGTTGTCATGTGTGGGTTTTAAAGAAAGAAGAAGAAAAGAAGAAGAAAAACTGCTGCATCTGTTTCCAACACAGCCAAATAAGCAGTCAAGAGGATTCATCCACATTGTATTTTGGAGAAAAAAAAAGAAAAAGAAAAATGTTTTTCACTATTGCTGTCTAACACACTACATGAAATGTGTGCAGTATCATGTTTTCACCTGGGAGGCCCTGCTGTGTGGGATAACATTTGAATCCCAGCAATATGCAAACACAAATACTGTATGTAATGGAGAAAAATGACCATAAAAAACATCAGAAATTGATTTTGATTTAATAAAAACTCTAATAACTAAATCCTGTCTCGTCTGTAAGGACTCGTGGGTCCATATTCATTCTCAGAGGAGAAAATTAATGGACTTTCAGCATAATCACCTTTATCCCAGTCTGTTTATCGCTTCCTTTTAGGCCAGGAAGTCTGTAGAGCAGCGGCAGTTATTTGTCTCTCTAATGACTCCGAGTCCCATCAATTTCTGGAACCTTTTTTTTTTACAAGTCAGAGCAATAATTTTACAAGCAAACAAGCTAAACACTCAGGCGAGCATCATTTATAGACTGTTGTCTCTTTTTCAGCTGCACATTAGGCACTTAAAACCACTTTGGATGAAGAGTTTTATTGCTGTACCCTGCACCTGGACATCTAAAAACGTTCACAGCCAAATGTAGCTCATTGTGAACTCAACCATGATCCATGATTGGTTAGATAGATGTGTGACTCACACTCCTTTCCTGCCCTCTAGGCCTGCTGCGATTGGAGGAGCTGGTCCGCCGCTTCCTCATCTCCAGGGAGACGCTGTCGGTGCGGATGCTGGACGACAGCCTGGACCCCACCCCCCTGCTGAAGGAGATACGTGATGACAAAGTGGCCACAATCATCATTGACGCCAACGCCTCCATCTCATACCACATCCTCAGAAAGGTCAGCACACCCACTGATGGAGCTGTTTGCATCAGCTCACTGTTAAACTTTCTTATTTCTGTTCTTATTGCTCTTCTCCTTCTGAGCAGCATAAAAGTAAAGTATTGCTTTACTTTTTCTACAGAATCAAAAGGAATCCAGGATTTTATCTAGTACTATATTTATCACAATGGGAATATAAAGTTTGAAATGAAATATTTGATCCATTTTAGATTAAAATGCAATGAATAATTACAGCTAGCTTTATAAGAAGCTAGAAAATGATGTTATGTTTCCAAAATAGGTTCCTGTGAAACCAGCAGTAAATTTACTGACTTGGCAGCATTATACTTCTTGTTCACATGAGCCAAAGCTTAATGGGAGCTGCAGTGCAAAATCACCTTAAGTGCATAAGTCCAGGTTAAATAAGAAGAATAAAGAAAAACAGATTTTTTTAATGTTAGACTTCCAATATTTTTATGATTTAACTAATGGTCACAGTCTCTTAATCAACATGCTTCTTAGATGCTCGAGAAACTCTTCTTCATCTACCAGTTTTCAGCAGTATAAGGTACCACCTGAGATCAAGGACAGCATCAGAAGAAATAAGTTGACCGTTTGGAACTTTAGTGTTGAGCTTAAAAAAACCAAAGTAAATCAAGACCAATTCAACTCTTTAATTCATCTTTTACTAGCTACAGATGATTTATTTTATCTATTAAAACACAACATATGTCCACTTAGTGGAAACTGACCAGAGCAGAACAAAGCAATGTCAAGTGGAAAAAGAAAGTTTTGTAAAAGCTGTAAAAGTCAGGGAACTTCAGCACTCATGTGGGCAATGACAGTGTGACCTGGAATGGTGTAACTGGGAGGAATGGCCTGCCCGATCTGAACCCGATTTGGTGCTTTGTTGTTGCACTTCTGTGCTAACCACAGTTTGCTCATAACAAACATCATGTTCAAGCATAAGGGTGTCCATAAGTGCATTTGGCACCAGAGCGCCCAAGATTGCAGGTCATTGATAAATTTTGTAATTGTATCATCAGACCTGCGGCCATATATCTTGGACACCTGGGTAAAGAGAGGAGCAGAGGCTGTCTACTGATCACCACCTGGTGGTGAGTTGGATCAGATGGCAGAGGAGGATGCTGGATAGACCTGCTGTACCAAAAGATCTTCCAAGGGAGGATAGTGGCTGAGGTCATTGAAGTAGTCAAAAAGCTGGATGAGATCCTCCCGGAGTTCCTCAAGGCTCTGGATGTTGTAGGGCTGTCTTGGTTGACACACCTCTTCAGGATCATGTGGAAGTCAGGGAGTGCCCCTGGATTGGTAGACTGAGGTGATGGTCCCACTTTTTAAGAAGGGAGACCAGAAGGTGTGCTTCAATTTTAGGGGGATCACACTCCTCAGCCTCCCTGGGAAGTTATATGCCAGGGTGCTGGAGAGGAGAGTCCGTCTGTTAGTCGAACTTTAGATCCAGGAGGAGCAATGTGGTTTTCGTCCTGGTCATGGAACACTGGACCAGCTCTTTATCCTCTTGAGGTTCTGTGAGGGTGTGTGGGAGTTTTCCCAACTAGTCTACATGTGTTTTGTGGACTTGGAGAAGGTCCCTTGGGGCATCCTGTGAGGGGTGATTCGGGAGTATGGGGTGACTGGCCAGTTATTACGGGCCATTTGGTAGCTGTACAACAGTAGCGAGAGCTTGGTTTGCATTGCCGGCAGTAAATCAGACCCATTCCCAGTGGGAGTTGGACTCCACCAGGGCTGCCCTTTGTCAGTGATTCTGTTCAAAACTTTTATGGACAGAATTTCTAGGTGCAGCCAAGTAGCGGAGGGTTTCTGCTTTGGTGGGCTCAGGATTACATCTGTGCTTTCTGTATGTGGTGCAGTTCTTTTGGCCTCATCAAGCTGTGATGTCCAGCTTGCACTAGGTGTGAAGCGGCTGGGATGAGAATTAGCACCTCCAAATCTGAGACCATGGTCCTCAGCCAGAAAAGGGTGGAGTGCTTACTGTAGGACAGGGGCCAATTGCTGCCCCAAGTGGAAGAGTTCAACTATCTTGGGGTCTGGTTCATGTGTGAGGGGAGAAGGAGATTGACACATGGATTGGTACTGTGTCTGCAGTGATCTGTACACTGTACCAGTCTGTTGTGGTAAAGAGAAAGCTGAGCATGGAAGCAAAGCTGTCGATTTACCAGTCAATCTATGTTCATACCCTCACCTATAGCCACGAGCTCTGGGTAGTGGCTGAAAGAATGAGATTGTAAATACAAGCAGCGGAAATGAGCTTCCTCTGAAGGGTGGCAGAGCTCTCCCTTAGAGATAAAGTGAGGAGTTTGGTCATTCGGGGGGGCTCAGAGTTGAGCCGCTATTCCTCTACATCAAAAGGAGCCACTTGAGGTGGTTCGGGCATCTGACTAGGATTCCTCCTGGACGCCTTCTAGATGAGGCACTTTGGGCATGTCCTACCGAGGGGATTCCCTGGGGTGACCCAGGACAAGATGGAGAGATTATATCTTTAGGCTGTCTTGGGAATGCCTTGGTGTCCCCTCATCCAGTTCATAGGGAGGTGGCTGGGGAGAGTGAAGCCTGGGTGTCTCTGCCTTGGTACAGCCCCTCAGTTCATCCACTGTCTGAAACAAGCCATTTTAGCTCCCCCCACTTTAAGCCAACTTTCTTCTGCCCCTCTTTGTCCCTCGGTGAGTGGTTCTTCCGGTCTTACAACCACAGCTGTAAGGATTTACGTGTGACATCAGAATCAAGAGTAAAAAACTGTGTTTAGAGCAGTCTGAAGCATATATATACACATAGATATTTGAGCTGAAAACAACATAGAGGAAATTGAAATCCAGTTTGCACCCTTTGTGTTATTAAAATGTTTGTGAACTCTTCAGCCCTGCTCCCCTCTCTGTGTGTAACATCTCTATTTCTTGTTTTGAGTGTCTCTTCCTCTGTGGTGTTTACAGGTTAGAACAAGACCTTCAGACACACTGGGTTGGTTTCCTGCCAAACTGGCCAGAAAGGTCGAGAGACTTTAAAGACACCAGCTATATCTACCAGCTTTTGGCAGGTTGCAGCTTCCCTCTCAGATCTGTACTCTTGGGGGGTGCAAGAAGTTTAAAATACAAGACAAAATTACTCAGTAAACTCAGTCATGACTTTTTTAAGTTCAGGTTCTGCAGGCAGACTGGAGGAAACATAAGCTGACAGTGTGCAGAAGGTTAATGGATTAACAACCGAAGCAGTCTGCAAGCTCTACAGTGTGTGGATGCCAGTTTAAATCCTCCACTGCCTGTCAACTTTTGTACTGGGAGACTTTTTCTGCCAGATTCTTAATGATGTTACACTGTAGTGAAAAGTGCTGAAATATTAACAAATGCTAATAAAACAGTGACTGAAAATGAAAGGGCTGTCCCCTAAAAACTACATTTCCATTCAGTCAGTCAGGACCGTAGTAAAAACAAGATTGTTATTTCCATCTGCAGTAATTTGTATTTAAGACCAGAGAAAGATCATATATCATTTATAACAGACGTGACACTGATTAAGTCAGAAACAGCATGAAGAGGAGGACTGGGCTGCAAAGCACCTTGCAGCTTAAATACTGTGCTCTTTATCTGACATGTGTAGAAGGGTATCAGCTGAGCCATCAGCTGATGTGGGCTGGCACTGAAATCAGCTGATCTTCTGATCTGACCTGCAGCTGAGCTGGACTTCCTGGCCTTCCTGAACTAACACTATGCTTGATAATAAAGTACATTTAGTAAGACCTACTGGACCTACTGAAATGATTCGAACCTGAACAGCAGGTCAAATGAAACTGAACAGTGAGTGAAGATGAAAAAGACATTAAACAGATATGCAAAAGTAACTCCCACAAGTTTGTTGCACCTTGTACCTTCACCACCCTGCTTGCCTCCTAATGTGGACTGTCTTTCTTTCAGATTTTAATGTATTTTGTTGACAGAAAACATCTTTTTCTCAAATTGTATGAGAGTTACATTTTTAACTTTATAGGAATACAATTTTTCAGAGATATGGTTGGAGTATATGCGCTTTATCCAGACTGACTCCAGCCCACTGCCCAGTTTGCTGTGTGAAACCTGCTGTACTCCCATGTGCACACCAAAATTTTTTTAGATATAACTATCCAACTGACCCCAATTATATTTCAGTCTTCTGCAGAATATTTTATTTTTAGCCAAATTCAACCCAGTTTAAATGTCTTTTCACCTGCAATCTGCAAAATGAGAGTGCGTTGTCGTCATTATCATCTCCCTGAAAAGTCTTTCATCACTGACAGACCCCACAGTTGTATAACCACAGTTTCCAGGTTGTAATTAAAGAAGCAGGAACACGGCTACACATTTTGTCACATAGTTGTCTCCAATTTGGGACAAATGAGATTGCAGGGTGGAAAATGTGGAACAAATGGTTCCTTTTAAAATAAACTCTAAACAGAGGAAGTTTAGGGGTGTGTAGCTTCTGTGTCACAGCCCTTTTCTTCTGCCTTTCTGCAGGCGAACGAGCTGGGGATGACGTCAGCCTTCTATAAGTACATCCTCACTACCATGGTAAGAGCTTCACACCTCATCTTCACAGTTGAATTCTCCTCGACGTCCATTTTTTTTTTTAAACCTCTTTATCCTTCTCCGTAGCTTTCTTTTCCAACAGGCTTTTGATACTATTGGTGTCCCTCAAGGATCTGTATTAGGCCCATTGTTTTTTTGTTTTTGTTTTTTTGTTTGTTTTTTGTGCACAAAATGATGTCACCATCTTGTACACCACAATGACAGCCTGAAGCCCTCTTTCCTTTCCTTGCCTGTCTAGAGTGTCTCTTCTTCCCTTGTCACCTTTCCCCCCCATTACTCCCCAGTTTTCTCCATTTTAGTCTTGTCTTTCCTATTCTAAACATCACATTTTTCTCACTTGGCACTGTCCTCTCCATTTGCATCTTTTCCTTTTATCTCCTTTCCATTTCTTTTCCTTCCCTTTTCATTCCTAAACCTCCTCTATCTGTTTTCTTCTTTCCTTTCTCCTTCCATCTTTGTGTCCATTTCATTTCTATCCTAAATGTCCTCTTCCTATTTCATCCTCTCCTTACCTTTATCTTTTTCCTTTTATGCAAAATCAGTTAATATTTTTATTAATTTTTTATATTCAATTCAATTCAATTTTATTCAATTTTATTTGAATTGAATATATGCAATGGCTCCAAACTGACAGGCATTCTTTGGATACAACATTCTTGTTTTATATGTTGTTCAGATTTGGAATGTTGTATTTCACAAAATAATGGACCACACAGGCAAAGCTAGATCGTATGTGATCTTTTCAGAACTTTATCATATGCATTTTTTAACTTTTGTAAGCCTTTTAAGTTTAAATACACAAAAATGTTATTGCTTCAGCTCCCTATGACAATTTGTGAGTGGGGAAAACGCCTCTCCAGAGGTGACAAGTCACCTTGTCTTCCAGATCAAGATACAATTTCCAGATGAGATCCAGGGTTCAAATCCTGAGCTGGTCAGGTCATACTTGCAAACAGTCTAGTAATCCATGTATGTGGCATGCTCTCAAATGCTCACTGAGGTCAGCAAACACTAAGTTCCAATGTTTGCCATCTGCTCGAGCTTCCATTATTGCCGCTTGTGGCTATATTTTCTCATTACTTTAGCTTTCTTTTTTCTCCTCCTCTTCTATGAAAGCCTACTCTGTTTTCCTCTCCTCCATTACTTTTTCCTATTTTTCTGTTTTGCCTAAAGTCCCTCCTTCTTTCCATTTCTGTTTGTTCATTTGGTTTCTCTTACTTCCTGCATTTTGTTCCTTTTTACCTTTTGTTGTTGCTCTTCTTCTACCTAAATTTGTTCCAGTTCGTTCATCTGATCCTTTCCATTATTTTCCTCTCTGATCTCTTCTCCATCTTTACCTTTCTTTATTTCCACCACTTCTGTTGCCCTTTGCTTCCATCCACTTCTTCATACCTTTCTTTCTCTTACCACCATACTTTTCAGTAATTTCTCCTTCTTTTTCTTTCTTTCCTTTTTTAACTTTGCCTACCAGTTATCTCATTGTTCCCTTCACCCTCATCTTTGCTGCTCTGTTCCTTCCAAACCAATGTTTTTACACCTCCAGGATGTTTGTAGGTCACATCCTAAAACTAAACTCCTCAACCACCTCCCTCACCTTCTCCTATTTCATATATCTCCTCCCCTCTCCTCATCTCTCCCTGCTCATCAGAGATGCATGCTGGTCCTGCCACCGTTTGTCATCATTATAATTTCACTGTTCGGTGTCGTGCCCTTGTACAAGAGACTTTGTGTGGATAATAACTCGTCTCGATCTCCGCCTCGACTCTAAACACCGTCGTGACACATACTTAAATGGGGCCGCTCACAGGGGCCCTTCACGCCGCACTCGCAGACCAAGGGCGAAATCGTCGTTCTCCCCCCTAACAGAACCCTGGAAAGAGACCAAAATGAAAATTATTTCTCAACACTTCCACACATACCTGTACACCTGCAGCACCATCTCTGACCTACCTTTAACTTTGCATTAAACACACTCTGCTGACTGTGACAAGACAGGCAGACGTCAGGGCGCTGAGTTCATTGTCTCTGTTTCGCTACGAGACATCTGAGTTTAGAAAGGACTGAAAAACAAGAACAGGAAATAACTTACAGCATTCTTGGTACAGACCCTACGTTCATCGTATGTCTGATGCAAGCTGTTTTAGCTCCTTCCCCTTTAAAGCCACCCTCCCTTTAAGACATTTTTTTTCTGATTGGGAGCTCCTCGCAAACAGGTTTGAAGGTTTGAAGGTTTGAATAGCAGGTGGCTGGAACCTCTAGTATGCTTACAGCCATAGCTGTGAGCCTTGAGATGACCATATTAGGCACATCCTCTCCCTGTGATGTCATACAAATCCAAGAGTATCTTTCGACCAGTCTGAAGCCTAAACTTTTGGCTAACAGGAATTACTTTTACATACACTGGCCTCATTATTTGAAACTTTGGTTCATCCATCTTTGGAACAGTGTATATATGATAGGAAATAAGCAGAAGCAGAAAAGTTCTACTTTAAGTACCTAATTTAAATGTAAATCTAAAAAACTGCAAACATTTACGAATAATAAAATATCACAGTTCAAAATTATATCAGTCCTTTGCTTGTCCACTGGTTTCAATAGGGAGTATTGCATTACAAGGTGTGAACAAAGAGTTCTTACCACAGGTCCATGAAAATCAAAAGCTTTGCCTGATCTCACGTTCAAGATCATCTTCCTGTGTACCTCTGGGCCATTTTCAGTGAGGCTGCTATTTTTAGATCTCAGTAGAAGTCCTCATGTATTTGTGCATCTGTGATGGATCTCTCTCATGAAATGAGGAACTGCTGAGGAAAATTTGGTTCACCTGCATGATAACACTTTAACCAGATGCTTCTTTTCCAACTGGACTCGTATTCCCAGTTGGGGATAAACAGAAAAGGTGGACTTTCCACTCTATAATTTAGACCAACAAAGATCTTTGGATATCTGTGAGGCAAAACAGAAACAATGAGAGAATTCTCTGTTTTGACAGCCAAAAATCTGTCATTTTATTATTGGTAACTTTGGTAAAGTTTGGCTTATTTCCCATGTGTGTCCATACTTTTCTCTCTAAGTGCTATTCAGTTCATTATAATAATCTTAAATATAACATTTTGTAGATGTGTAAATAGTGTTTGGGAGATTTTGTGTGAATGAAATGAATGCAGGAAAGAAAAGATGCTGAAAATTTGGTTTCATGTAAAACTGTGAGATTTTGGTTACTGAGAGTCAAACCAAACATCAGATTAAATTCATTAAATTTCAGCTAATTACCAGCAAGGTCAGACATTTCCTCCAGAGTGACACCACCTGGACCTCCTCCTTTATTTATTTGCATAACGGCGTCCTGTCGGGTAACTCCTGTATGTTGGCAGTGCAGGTCAGTCATTAGCTGGTCCACCAGTTTGGTCCAGATTGAAAAAGTTCACCAGTATCTCCATCAAAATGACTCTTACAGGGCCACCCTGTGGTGGAAAATGAACACGATTCACTTCTGATATGGAAGCACATCGTAGTCACACAAAATCATTTTGTGTCCTTTATTTGTGTCATTTTGCTCATTTTGTTCTTTTTTTTACTTTGATTACATTGCTATTTACTTTTTATT
>VUQI01030535.1:5940-26294 GCA_015106735.1 Paratilapia polleni | reverse complement strand
TAGGGTTGTCAACAATATTCAAGGAAATACAACAGTACTTCAAATATTATTTAAATTCCCAGTTAGTGCTGGCTTCTAGAGAGCTACTTTTTAAATCCAAGTCAACTTTAGCCTTTAATTAGTTAACCTTTCTGGGATAGATTCTGCTCATTGGACACCAATCACTATGGTAGTAAATGACATTTCTTACATGTTCTCTCTGCTTTCTTGCAGTGCTCTGTGGGACATTGAGACTGGCCAGCAGACAACTACTTTTGCTGGTCACACCGGTGATGTCATGAGTCTCTCGCTGGCGCCTGACACCAGGCTGTTTGTGTCTGGAGCCTGTGATGCCTCAGCCAAGCTCTGGGATATCAGAGAAGGAATGTGCCGACAGACCTTCACTGGCCACGAGTCAGACATCAACGCCATCTGCGTAAGGACACAAACACAAACCTTTTATATACTAGTCATATCAGGGTGTCAAGTCTTGAGCCATTCAGTGGATGTCCAAGTCAAATCTGTCAGAGCAAGTCTCAGGTTCTTGAGAGCAACTCCAGGTAAAATAGTTGGCTCATTTGGCTCTGTTGGTGTAGACTTTCTTTTTTGTTCTGACTTTAAAGCTCTTTCTAAAAAAAAAAAAAAACTGAGGCAAAGCCATTTGAATACAATTAAAGGCAATGGTTAAAACTGTGTTTCAAATGAATGGCCCGGAGTTCATAGTGCATAGTAGTATTGCAAATAGTATTCAGTAGACTTTTTTCTTAAAGTGATGACTAGACAGACTTTTGATGTTGGATATCTGCACTTTTAAGTGAATAATGGCACAGACTAAGTGTAGATAATTAAAGTTTGCTTCACTCTGAAGAATTGGATGTATGCACAGAAGTACAAACACTTGAATCTCCCCTGACCTTTCTTGCAGTTCTTCCCTAATGGCAACGCCTTTGCCACGGGCTCAGACGACGCTACCTGCCGGCTGTTTGACCTGCGTGCTGACCAGGAGCTGATGGTTTACTCACATGATAACATCATCTGCGGTATCACCTCTGTCGCATTCTCCAAGAGTGGCCGCCTACTGCTGGCTGGCTATGACGATTTCAACTGCAATGTCTGGGACACTTTGAAGGCCGACCGTGCAGGTAAGCCATCATACAGGCACAAAAGAGTGAAGCTGTGTGAATATGAATATGCCTCACTGACAAACATGCCAAAGTCGACACAAAAATTTTGTTTTCCCTCAAGTATTTTTTTGGAAATTGAAATATTGACACTATGAAGCCTCTAAAGAAAAAAATCCACCCAAAAACACAAAATGTTATGTTTATAAACCCAAACTGCCAAATTAAAATTGCTGTTGTTTTGGTTTATTTTAGAATATTGTGAATGCTAACTGACCAATATGCCATGAAGTCAATATTTCCATGACTGCTCCATATCTGTTGTGACATTGCTCCAGTTTTACACATATTTCCAACCAAGTCTCATTTTTCTGAAGTTGAGTATTAGGACTATGAGAGAAGTGGACATGCTGAGCACTCTTTGCTTTTGCACCTTCGCTGATGTGGCCAGTTGCTGCACACAAACATGACACTTGGTCATGTGAAGCTACAGATACTCAGCCACCATTTCCTGTACTCTAACCACACCATCAAATCTCACCTGAAAGGAGCTTTAGCATAAAATTTAAATAGTATAAATAAACGTGCTCAAGAATATCCTCACAGGGAAGTTTTGAGTTCAAAACATGGTTTTTAAAAGTTTAACATTTTGAAAACTATACTTTGTTTTAAGTTTGATTTTCAGGGAAAAAAAAAACACACAGTTGATGTGTATAGTGTTTTATTATTGACAGAAGTCATTTGACAGTACAAGCTGGATACCTACACTTTCTGTGCATCTGTAGTTAAGGGGGCTTTTAATCACTAGATCAGGCTGTGTGGCAAACATAAGCTTTTGGCCTCAGACCATAAATTTGTCCAGTTAAGTTTATTGCAATTACTGCTACTTCAACTTTGTGTTTGTCTTGATGTATATTTTATAAACCAGTATCTGTTTGGAAGGTCTTAGTGAACTTCTGTCAGCAGAGCAGTGAAGAGATCATTGTCCGGAAACAATAAAGATACAATATTTTCAGGGCACCAAATAACCTTATAGCCTGCAGAGCACTGTCAAAGAGATGCATGGCTGCTAATGGGAGACACAATCATAAGGTGACTCTGGAAAACTGGTATGCCTGTTTTTAAAAAAAAAAAACAACAACAAAAAAAAAAAACTTTTTGACTGTTAAACCTAACATTATCAGTGCAGATCAAACACACATCAGGTGAAACATACTATTTCTGCACAGTGCTTTGCTCATGAAGGAAGAGGGTATCAAGTTAAATTTCAGATATTAACCTAGTCCGTTTACACACAGTCCTCCTGAAACCCAAAGAGTTTAAGCAGACTGGAAATAAAATTTTGTAGCCAAATGTGCAAATCTGAAACATGTTTTAGATCATTGTTAGTGTATCAGATGTTTATCTGTATCGTTATGTATTTTCAGTATTGTATAAGCATGTTTGGCTTTATGTGGATACTTTGTGGAGTAGTACTCCCACATCTTAAATGTCTGCAGATGAGGCAAATGCACTAAAGATAATTTTTTTTTTTTGTGCCAAACTATGAAGGGTATTAATATGCATCTGGGAGAGGAGCAAGCGTCACCTGTTCTAGCAGTGAAGAGCCCCCGTGGAGGCATGAATACTTTACATCTATTGACTGCATAGTGGGATCAGAGGAGGCCCACATCTGAGCAGACAGTTTCAAACAGACACACATGCATTTTTTGATCCTTTGGTGGGTGGAATATTGACTATCATCATATTGGGTCAGCATCAGCCTTTAATAGTCAGTTTAAAGCTGCCTACTGCAGCCTAGTCTGCACTTTAAGGTTTGAAACAACTTTAAGCTTGTCTTTCTTTTTTTTCCACCTACTTCCAAAATGTTTCATCATTTAAGATCACCATCTTCTCACATTTCATCCATTTACAAACTGAGCGTTTTGTCTTTATACTCATGTCTAACTTGGCACATGGTTATCCATCAGACAGAGCAGGTTTGGTGCTTTGTCTCACCCTCTGCTGTCTCGGCAGGTGTCCTGGCCGGTCATGATAACCGGGTGAGCTGCTTGGGTGTGACCGACGACGGGATGGCAGTGGCAACAGGGTCCTGGGACAGCTTCCTCAAGATCTGGAACTAGAGTCTGAAGGTAAGTGGTGAGCTTAAAACATTTTGTGAAGGCTGTCAGTGTTGGCATCAGCTACAGAAAGCCTCATCTGGAGTTTGTATTTACTGCCATCTGGGGGTTTGGATTGAAACTGCCAACACTAGATTTAATGATTTTACAGTTTTGTGCACAGTGAGTGGTGTTGCTGAATAACAACGATAAAATATGTTTGTCTTCTGTTTTTCTTCCAGATGGCATCCGGACTCCAAAGTTGAGTGGAAGACCATTCCAACATCACGATGTTCAATTTTATTGCATATCCAATCTTTTCGAAAACACACCATGATACTGACTCCAAACACCCCCTCCAAAAAACTATCAAGGGCAAAAATTCTCTCTCTCTCTCTCTCCTTCTCATTTAAAAGAGCACAATTGTCTGTCACTCATTAAGCTACAAAAAAAGAAAAGAAAAAAAAAAGCTCGGGGAATTTAGTGGTTTCAGAGTGGAACTGGGGGGGAAATTGTGCATTCCTCCTACAACCGTGGTCTGGTATTGTTATAACTGAAAATACAAAAACCCCACCACCGCTGCCGCCACCACCACCACCACCAAGCAAAATGTGTCCTGCGTCCTCATTATGCACAGGTCTGAGTGAAGGTTCTTACATGGCAGTGATCTAACTCTTGATAGCTTTTTGACCATGTTTATTTTTGTTTCTTTGTTGTTTTCGTTATTGTATTTTGTTAAAGAGAGGTAGATCAGTGAACTGTCAGTTAATGTTTAAAATGAGGATCAAAGCTTTTATTTCCTAGTCTTTACACATTTTAGAGAGTGTCTTTAAGTTGGAAAAATAAAAGAACCTCCAGATCACGTCATTTTAAATCCAGCTTTATCCCACCGGAGAACAAAGCGAGAGAATTCAGCTTCAACAGGGAGTCCTCAAAGCCACTTCTGGCCCTTCTGTATATTTAGCCCCGTGATACTTTTACTGTTTCTTTTTTTCCAGTGTAGTCCACAAATCTTTGTTTGCACAAAAATTAAACTTTGCATATATAGAATAATGTCTAAAGAAAAAAGTTAACTAACCAAGCACATGCTGTTTATGATAATGAATGCTCGTTTTTAAAACGAAAAACAACAAAAAAAAAAAAGAAACCCAAACATTTTAACCATTCTTACACCTTTTTGTCTGGCAACAATGTAGAATAATTAAATAAAGATTAACCCATCAGATCATAATCCACCCTGCCCCTCCTTTTTTGTTCATTGCCCCCTCCCCTCCTTATCTTTTGTTTTCCCTGGTTTCTGTTGCCCGTGGTTGGGACCGGTGATGTGATTTGGTCAGGTAGAGAGTACCTCCACTTTAGCCCGGTTGCAATCCGGACGTTTCTCTTTTAACAGAGGTGCCCATTCCGTGCTTGGAAATGCAGTTACTACTCTGTGAATGACATGTTGTATAAATCAATGTTTGAAAATAATGATATTGAAACTTTTTAAGTTAAAAACGAAAAAAAAAAAAGATTTTGGTTGTCTGCCATGGGTGGGTTATCTCTTAGAATCGCATGCTGTAGAATTGCTTAAAAGGTGCATATGAAATTAAGTCCTTTTGATGTTTTTCTTTAAGAAAATAACCTGTTGAATATATCAATACGATAGTATTTATATTTTTCTTTTTCTTTTTTTTCGTTTCCTTTTTGTTTTTGGCTACTCTGTGCATACACGATTCAACTAAAATGTCAAAGCTATGCACTTGAGAAGCAAACCCTGCGACATTAACGGTTTCTTGGTCCATACTTGGGAGGGATTCCACAAATTAAGAAGTAACGTAAATGTTTAAATTGTACACACATGCATATGTACATTCATTCACCTAAACATACACAATCTCAAATGGAACAAATAAATTTTCATTCCTTCTGTAGCAAGCAAAATTCCATTTACAAAGGAAAACATTTTATAACAGGTTTTTTCTGTCCTTTAATAAAAAAAAAAGAAAAAAAAAATCTTGCAGCATCTGAATGGCAGAATTTTCTGTTGTTCCCTTCTTGTAAACAGAACCGCTCTTTCTTTAGCAGTAGTGACATTTTTTTTCCATTCTGTTTTTTCTCTGCGACATTCTGTACAAACAAAAAAATGTGCTGTAATTGTGCGTTAGGCCTGGAGTTGGCAAAAAATAAAACAAAATAAAAAATATTAAAAATTAATTAAATTCCCTTTCCTTTTCTCTTTCTCCATCAAATAACTGTAGAGCTCTGCACCCCCACTGTTCCCTTTTCACCTTTTGTATTTAATTTTAAAGTCAGTCAGTGTACAACCGAAAGCTGGATGCAAGATAGAAACTATATTAAAATGTACTGTTATTTAAAATGTAATAAAAAGCAGTTTGAGATGACCTACTGTGTTGAGTGTGATTCACTTAGAGCGATTCCCACTGAAGCTAGAATGTTGCAGACTGTTTGGTTTCCTTGTAATTATGTTCAAGTCAATAAACAATTTCTTATCCACTGTTGAATCAGCCTGCCTCCTCTGTACAGTCATTAACGCACAGTTACTTTTCTCTCTTTGCTCATCAGCACTTAGTAAGGCACCCTCCTATAGTGCCACTCTGAGTTACACTGAGGACTGAAAATGAAATTGTGGACTGTGACCTTTGCCAGCTCGAATAACAGCAATGTACACGTTCACCCTTACTGAAAACATCTGCAGAATACTCCACCAATCTTGGCTGACACATGCCTTGCTGAAGAGCGTTTCCCCCAGTAGTAGTACCTCACATATTCCTTACAGGTGAGGCACTCTTACCAGCAAACCTCCCACACTTGCTGGTCCCCGCTTCACCCATGGATGGTTTGAGAGTCTCCTATAGTGATGTTCCTGCTTGGTAATCAACCTTGACCTTTACTGCCCTCTGCTGGACATTTTTCTTAAATACAAATACAGGTTCAAACTTATTTTGTTACTTGTTAATTGTTGAATTCCTCTTTTTAATTTATAACTGTGTAGCTTAATATTTACACATCATGCAGTTGTGACAAATCAAAATAACATGGAAAAATAAAAACACTTAAGTCAGTGTCCACATTGTTATAGATCAGGATTTTATTCTAGCATGAGTATAATGTATACTGTATAATATAATCGGTATCAAATGATTACATCAACTCATTTCTCTCAATGTGTACTCGCATAGCTTTGAGATTTGGGGAAGAAAGAAATTAACGTTCCTGAAGTGGATCTCCTCAGTGGGCACTGGTGGTTCTGTGTCAACATTTGAGATTACTTAACAAGGATCTCTCTATGTGAAACGGTGATGGATGGATGGCTGTTACTTTCTCAGTACTGGCAAAGATATAAATCTTGTATGATTATATCTCTGTTCCTATAAACTTCTTTTCCTGAAGCAGATTATTGTGCATGAACATTTAGTAGTTTTCCTTCTAGGGACCATATTAATTTTATATGCATATGGTCAGTCACATCTGTAATTTTACAGTTCTGGCACACAGTGACTGTGGGCTCACTGCACATGAAGTCAAACTGCATCACTGTCCACCTCAATTCAAAATGCCTCTCTCTGATGACTTCACATGACTTCTCACACAAAAATAGAAAGGAAGTTAAAAATGATTGTGAACAGCTGAAGCACAGCCAAGTAAGAAATGTGCAATATTTATCAGAATATTTATTCTTTATGATATTACAAGAAAAAAAACAAAACACATACAGTACTGTGCAAAGGTCTCGAGCCACCCCTCATGTCTTTATGTTTTGCTAGTAAAATGGGAAACGGGTGCAGACATTTAATGAAATGTGCAAACATATGTGGAAATACAGTATATAAGGTGGAAATACAGTATATAAGGCAAAAACAGAGTTTGTACAATTCTAACAAGCTTGAAAGTCAGTAATTTTAACGACCACCTTCATTCTTCAACACAGTCTGAACTCTCTTTCTTGTCATTTCTTTAAGTAGTCTTCAGGAATAGTTCTCCAGGCTTCTTGAAGGACATTCCAAAGCTCTTCTTTGGATGTTGGCCTCCACTTGTCCAGTTTCCTCAGTTTTTATGACACACTGCCCACCAAGCCGACATGTGCCAAGTTTTCAGCTAATAGCCCTTTGTGAATCACGTTGTTGGTGCAAAAATACAATTTTATGCCTGTCAAACTGTGTTATCTTTGGCATTTTTCATAGATTCAACAAAAAAAATGGCAACAAGTTATGTGGTTTTGCTACAGTCTGCTAGTAACAAATTTCCTAAAGATACAATTTAAAATTGGTTCTTTGCTAAGTTGCACTGCCTCATCCCTTGCTTTAGGTGCCTTTCTTATGCTTGAATGAGTCATAGGTCAGTGTTAAGTGGCTTAACAAGCAAAAAACCATTCCTCTGTGGTCAGGTACAAGCACTGGACTGAAAATGAGTGAAAAAGCAGCCAATGTCCAAAGAAAAACTTTTAAGGACCTTCAGAAAGCCTCGAGAACTATTGTCCAAGACCACTTTAAGAAATTACAAGAAAGTCTGGCTCCTTGGAAGCAAAATATAAACAAATGAGGGGTGGCTCCAGACTTTTGGACAGTACCGTATAATGGAAAGAAACGATGCACATCAAAGGTTATTGTATAGTTTAATCATACTGAAGGGAAACAGAAAATCTATCTTGATGGCCTTAGAGCGATTAATCCAGAATAATCTGTTAATTCCTGCAGCATCTATATGTTTGTGGTTTGGCTCCGTTCCGTGGAAGCATGTGAAACGTAATTTTCTGATTACAGTGTAATTACTTGATAGTTTGTTCCTGTGATGCAATCTGAAAGCTATATATACAGCCCATGGCGCTTGCACCCTGTGGTTTGTAGAAGTCGTCCAACATGACGTCGGCGAAGAGAGAGCCTGTGATTGGCTGATCAGTATCAGGAAGCGCAGATCTGATTGTTGACACTGTTCCTGCAAAGTGAGATGGTGTAACGCTATTATCCAACGAAATAATAATGGTGAGGCTCTGATCCTGCGGGAGTCTCCCCCCCCTCCAGACCGTCGTCGTCTCCTGTGCCGTTGTGAGTAAAAAGGTAGTGCTGGGAGTGGATGTTGTTGCGCTTTGTGAGGAGCACGGCTAACTGCTAGCTTAGCTTGAGAACTAGCTTCGTTACCTCACCGGGAATATTCCTCCGTCTGTAGCCGCCACCATTCATCCGCATAACAGTCATGTATGTCGGTGAAGGTCTAGTTGTAGATCACGTGGGACAGTTGGACTGTTAAAAAAGTGATAATTCACAAAGCGAGCAGCGACGACGAGGCTGTTTTAGGGTAACATAAATATTAACCTGCTTGAGGTAGGTTACAGCTTTTTGTCCAGCTGGCTGACGGTAAGGAAAACTTTAGCAAATATAATTTAGTTAAGACTTAAATTTAGTATAAATTAAAGCTTTCACTGTATGGACAAAGCTTTATTTCAATTTGATATAGACTTAGAGAAAAGTGCATAGTGAGTGTTATGTAATTTGGCGAACGCGTGTTATTAGAAGGTGCTAACTGATGGTAGTAAAAGATAAAAATGAGTGGAAACATTTGCGCGCCTGGGTAGATTATGTGTGCCGAGCTGTAGACTGACTCGTGTTTTCTTTGTGTTTTATATGTGAAGTAATGTTCTGTAAGTTCTTTTTCCACTTTTACAGCATCAATTAAAATGCTGCTTTTATTGCGTGAAGTTTGGCGCATGCAGGCAGTAGGCTGTGTCGGGGTTATGTTTCTGTCAAATGAGCTGACTGAGTGCTAAGCTGTTCATGAATACAGTGAGCAGCAATTGAAGAACAAATATATTTTCTATGTGTGCAACCTTCTCAGCTCCTTTACTAGGTAACTAAAAAAGTGCTAAAAAAGAACCAAAAAAAAAAAAAGTTAGGCTTTCTTTACAGCCTAACTTTAGAAAAGTGCCTGTCTTGAAGTGCAGGCTTTTGTAAACTAGGTGTGAAGTAAAGGAGTAAAAATGCCCTGTAGCCCCACATAAAGTGGAACACCTGATCACCCTACTCATGAATGATTGCTGTGCCATGTCAGTTTACCTCCAGCCTGGCTGTCTGAGATGGACGGTGGACAGGAAGTGCGAGTGGGAGCTGCTCCATACTGCTGCTCCACATGTGATGGAGGAGAGGTCTCTGGCCGAAACGTGATTCGACTGAACAGAAAGGCCCGCAGCCTGAGCACCTCCTCAGCGAGCAGCTCCTTGGAGTACAGGTAACCAACGGGTGCCCACGTGTGAAAAATAATTTTTAAAGGTGGAAATGAACCATGTTTGAAGCTAAAGGTCAGAAAAACAGTAATTTCTTACAACTTCATCCTTTAATTTTTATCTTTTCTTAGACCATGCATTAAGCTGCTTAAACCAGATTACACAATAGGAACTTTTTTTAGGATTATGGTCTCACTGGTGTATATAGGGTAAGTATTGATTCACTGGTCAAAACCTCAGATACTTGCTTATCATGTGACCCTGGTGCAGACTAACCTTTAAGCAAACAAACCTGGGTTTGCTGAATTTACATTCCACGGTGCTTTATGTTGTTGCCCAGTTGGTCATGTCAGTGTCACAGAGTGTGTTGCCATAAGGCTTAAGATAATGTTTCGTTGCTTCTAACTAAAGTTGCAATGAGTACCTGACACACTCTGAGACGCAACCAGCCATAGAGAGGTTTGTCCCCATTATATTTAATGACACCAACATTTCCTCAGCTGTTCTGCCTGAAAGAACACGCCCAGGTATTTATTTATTTTAAATGGTGCACATTGCCGTGACTGTATAACATTGTTGACAGTTAGTAACATGATTGCATTACTGCACTATTACACTGTAGGCTGCATGGAAAATGTTGTGACATGAACACAGTTGCGGCACCTCAGACTTTTGTGAAATAGGTGTGGGTACAATTCCTGCAGCTGTCACCGAAATTACTTCACGGAAACAGAATCTTTAAAGCCTCATGTGTTTGTGCGCTGTTGATGTTGCAAGGTTTTGTGTGTGTGTGTGTGTGTTTTGTTTTTTTTATATATATGGATGTCCTTAACCAGTTTCTTCAGAGGGTTTCTTGCAAGGAGACGTCACTAAAGAGTACACTTGCCCAGGATGTTGAAATACACTCCCACAGAAGCATTAATTCTGAGTTTATCCTAATTTGGAAAAGACACTTCTCATTTTAGTGATGTATGTGGCTTGTAAAAACCAAAAAAGGGAAGTGCACCCCCTCGGCTGAAAGGCTTTTAGGATCTCAATTTGAATTTGAATTATCTTAACCTCTGGCTTGAAACAAAGCCAGAGGTTAAGATAAGATGATCACAGTTTGATGTCTGTGTAATACAATATGTGTTGTGTTGTGATACATTATGATCCAGAGTTTGATTGAAATATTGTTACATTCTAAGATTGCTTTCTGTTCAATGTTTAAAATGAGAAGTTATGCAGAAGTACGGTCTTTACCCCACAGTATAAAGCACCTTGTGGCGACTGTTGTTGTGATTTGGTGCTATTTAAATAAAACTGAATTGAATAGAAGTAAGTCTTTTGTGAGTTGTAGTATCAGCATTCCCTTTTTATTACTCCTGTCTTTTGCGTTTGCTGAGTTGGTAAATGTGAAAATCTTAAAGCTGCATTTCCCCCCTCCACTAAAGGGAAAAAGAACTCCAAAACAAGCTTGCAAACACTTATCACAGAGCTGTTTCGCTTTATGAAGTTGTTAGAACTGCTGGCACTTTAAAATAGATTCCTGCTCTCTACATCATCCCCATTGGATTCAAGTTTTTGGCTTCCTGACAAATACCAATAGAATGAGTCAAACAAGGGTGCCAAACTCTGTAGAGTTTGCAGACTTGGTGATAATTCTGTGATTTCTGTCACCGTGAGCAGCGTCTTTTACATTATACATTTCTTTCTTTCCATGTTTATGTGAAAACATTGTTTAATGCAGCTTTAGGAGTGGGTAAATGGCAGATGGTGAATTCACAGAATGAGACAGCTAAGAGGATTTGTTGACTGAGTGATGTGATGCAGCATGAAGGCTACATTTGCTCCATCAGTGCTCGCTGTCACTGACCTTTTGACCCTACTGCAGTCACATTGTTTTAACAAAACCAAAAACAGACGGGCTGTTGTGAGATTTTTTTTTTCCCACTGTTCAGAAAGGAGATTTCTGTGAGCTCCCCAGTAAATAAAAGTCTGATGAGTAAGGTTAATGCTTATTAAAACTGCTGGGCTTTATTTCACTGATGCAGTGTTTCTACTGCATCTACAATAGATAAAAATCCCAATACATTATATTAATATCCAAGAAATGTAAAGTGTTGCCAAAGTCTAAATCTCAGACCCTTTCTTCTCCATCAAAGGTCAACAATGAACTCTTGGCGTGCTCTGATTGTATACAATATAGTAGAGAATCAAGGGGTTTGTCATAGCTGAGTGACAACAAAAATGATTTGACATCAGCTGATTTACAAATTGTGTAGTTATGAAGTGATTATGAAGTTCAGGCTCTGTTCTCTAACTGTCTCCAACACAACAGGTTTCACTTCCCCTTTTTGTTTTGAAAACCGAAATTAAAAGAGTGCAATTTATTTCATGAGCATTTTTACATAAAGAAGCAGTTAGTAATTTTAGAGATTTTCCTCTGCTACAAAGGATGCGTGACATCGACCGGTCTTGAGTTCAGCTTCCAGTTTCCTGTAAACAATGAGATGCAGTAGAAGAGGTTGTGGGGTCAACTTGTTTGCAGTTGAAACAAGATGAAACTTTTGCTTTTTTTTACCATTTTTTTAAAAAAATGACTTGCAATCTGCATTTGCATTCTTGCGTGACAACTTACTGTTTTTTGTTTTTTTTTTTTTTTTGTTTGCTTTTTACATCTTTGGAAGTCTTTCCTAGTCTTTTATTTCAGCATGAGTCATTGTACAGTGAATAGTAGTGAGTTTAGTCTGCCTTTGCCTCACCGATAGCTACCACTACTACACTACATCATGTCATTGCTTTGAAATCTTGTTGGGCCAGTAAAGGGCTTTGTAGCAGAGCAGAGAGCAATGTTGCTATTGTCCTCATTTGCGATGGCATTACATAGATAGACTATATCTTTATTGTCATTGCCATACATATATCATGCAGTGCAACAAAATTTGGTTAAGTTAAAAGTATAAAAATATATATAAATTGTAACAAAAAAGCAAAACAATAGCAATAGTCACACAGACAACAGAATTACTACAACAATATTGTGCAATGGTTCAGCAGAATAAGTAAAGTGGGATGTGCAACAGCATCTGCTGTGAAAATGAATAGCGGATAATGTGTATAGAACAGCGTTAGTGTGTTGCATTGCAAGAATATTTTGAGAAAAAAGTTTTTGTTTCGTCATGGACCAACTTTTTTACCTACAGTAAACCTGGCAGTCACGCAATTTTGTGTAGTTGGATAGGGAAACATTTTCATAACATGTCCAACACGGCGTGTCTGAATCCTGGAGTCAAATTAACATAAAAAAAAACTAAAAGAGCAGAAAGTAAAACCATGCAGACACAGAGAGAGAAATACTCTTTAAATACTCAAATGCATTTCTATTTGTTTAAAAGATAAATAAATGAATGGAAGAGTTAAACTCTTTTTAAATGCTTTGAAACACCCTTAACATGTTTTATTCAAACGAGGGTTTTGGCTTAGACAGAAGCAAGGCAGGACCAGTACAGCTGACTGCTAATACAGCATCATTTTTGTGCAGCTTTCTCAAGAAACCACATCCCTGTTCAGAGTCACAGTGTATTAAAGTAACATTTTTACTATATAAAAGCAAATGTCAACATTGTGCTCTGGTCTAGAATGATATCTGAGCAGAGTTTGAGGCTAGGAGGCTGTTTTTTTTTTTTTTTTAATATTGATCTTCAAAGGCGCCAAGTTCCTCTGAGCTCGGTTAATATAACGTGTGCAAACAAGCACAATCTCTAACATCCTAAATATTTTTGAGGTGAGGCCTTTAACAGTGGTTACCTGATTGTATTGTATAGAAGACAGAACGCCACGTGCTTACTAACTGCCTCAATCAGTAACTTAATCAGCTGTCAACATTATGCAGGAAAAGCCAGTACGAACAAACAAGCATCAAAACGTTTTCCTTCTTCAGTCTATAAAAAATGCAAACCACCCTGTTAATCATCACTGGGCCAACGTGACAGACATACTCCATTGTTTCTGAACTTTAATGTGCATCTACTAGGAAAGTAGTTGACGCATCTTACAAATCTTTATGATGTACTTCTCTAGAACTGTATGTTTATGAGAACCAGGTAACCTTATGAGTCCAGTCTTCCACTTAAGTTCCTCTTAAGTAACTCCCAAGTCTGAAAACAGCATGTTGCGCATTGGGTGGCAGCTCACATCTACTCTTCATCTGCTTGTTTTGTTGCTTGAGGGGAAACCCTGAAACCAAAATTAACTTTATTGTTGCACCAACACATCATTGTTCATTGTTGTTGTCATTTTTTAATTTGTCATCACTGAGTTGGTGTCTTTCCGAGTAGGGCTTGGTTACTGGTAATTATGCATCTGCCAAAGACTCATGTGATAATCATGGTCACACATCACATTGCATCACATAATGTCACTTTCACATTACTAAACTTTCTAACCGCTTTGTATTATTGGACAGAGAAATATCTCAGCTATGTGACTCCTTCACTACATTTAGGCTATTGCTGTTTGTCCACTGTGGTGTCTCTGAGTCTCCACAGACATTAAAACATATATATTTTAACTGGGTAGCTGGTAACACAACTGACTGTTATTTGGACTGACACAATTACATGCAACTTTTTGGCTGTATTTGATTTTTTTTTTTCTTTCTTTCTTTCTTCTGTTCTTATGGGGGTTTAAGAGACACAACCATACACCGTATAAAACATGGACATAGCTTCCGGGTCAGAAAAATGAAGCCAATGCGGACGGCCTTCTATCTGAAGGCCACCAAATGGCGATAGCTGTGGTTGCAATAAGGTTTTCGGTCCTGTAGAAGTCTATGGGAAAAGGGCTTTCTGACTGAACTCATGCCGAGTTTATGGGCTCAGTCACTCGTTTTGGATCACACTGAATAAAAAATTCTGTTTTGTAACTCTTGCTCATACCATGTTTCAAAATGGAGGATTACCTGTAGTATGAAACTGCACGCTCATTAGCTAAAGAGTTGTCAATCAGAAGTTGGTAGGCAGTGAGCATGCAGTTTGAAGATATTTGACTATGAAGGTTCATTTCTGATCATGTAAGAATAATTTGACAGTGGGAACTGAATTCGAGGTCCACTCACTAGCTTTAGCTTATGCAGTGATGCTAAACATGATGGATTTGTTCACAAAATTATATCATAAAAATAAATCATAAATTAATTGTCCTTTCAGCTCTCATGTAAAGGATTCCAATAGTTACTCTGCATAAAAGAGTATCTTTGTGAGATTGTGCATGAAAGGTGTTGGCAATATGGTATAGGTATGAAAGACTCTTGACATCCAAACTGTTGACCTCTTGACTTGCTCAGTCACATGAGTGTCTGTGTTGTTTCAGGCCACACTATTTGAAGGATTAGCTTTCTCAAAGCTGCTTGACAGGTTAAAAGTGGTAAAACCAGGCTATCCTTATTCTAAAGGAAGGTTAGGCCGTAGTCCTTTTTGGGAAGACCTAGTTCCACATTCAGTGATTACAAGTGTAATGTTTGCATGTACTGTATGTTGTCAGTTGCTGTGGGCAATAGGCATTGTGCTTTAGGGCAGTAGGAAGAAGGAAATGTGATTCAACACAAAGGTTGAGTAGCCACAGCTTAGACCTTCCTAACTGGAAACTCGCCTCTTGGGTCACCCTCTGTGGAAGGGTGTGGTTGTGATACTGCCCAAGGCAGATGGACACAGTCTTGTTTTACTGGTATTACTCTGGGCATTGATTGTTGGAGAGCATTTATTTGTGGGACTAGAGAGAGAATGTTGGCGCATTGATCCCCGACACCCCAAACACACCCTCAGAAGTAACAATGCATTGTTTTAAAAGCCAGCCACGTCAGTCCCTTTGTTCCATGTTTTGCCTTGTTTACTTCATCTTCTTCACAGATGAGAGCTGTGGCAACTGTCGACAAATCAGAAGTACCACTGAAAGTACACAGAATCCTTAAGTTATACCTATGTGTGCTATAACATTAATCACAACCTATATTTTAGTTTTTACCACTGAGTAGAGTTTTAACCAAAGCCAACTAAACATGACTCTTTATTATCTCTATACCTGGGACCAGTATGTTTGTAAGTTTAACTCTTTGTAATCTAACCTGATGAATCATCTAAAGAGGCATATGTTTATTTCATTATTTTAATTTGAGGTAAAGCCCATTGAGATGCGCCATGCATGATCAGTCCACGCAAGCAAAGATAAGATATGCTTGAGCATACCAAACCCCAGTGAACAAAGTGATCTGTTAATAAATAAATAAATAGAATTGAACTGTATACAAGTTTTTAAGAAAAAAAGAGCTCTCTAAATATGAAAAAGCAGTTTAAGTATAAAGGGTAGTTAAAATAAATACACTGGAAAAACAAAGAAAAAGTCATTTCTAGACTAATCAGTAAAAATTAGTTTACAACAAGTCCTATTCATCAAGGTGCTAAAAATGGTGTTTCTACTTGAGGCTTTTCTGAATGTATAAATGCACATTGATGTAAAAATATCACTGGGAAACTACGGACATCTGAACTATTTGAATACAGTGCCTTATTGATTTTATCACCCATGTTTCATCTTACAAGTTACACTGTATGTTCTCATTATATCATGTATGAAATTTGATGTTATGCTACAATGTTATTAGTTCTCTCAGTAAAGGCCATCAGTCAGTAAACTTATTCTCAGATGCTGAGAAGCAAAACAAAATGAAAAAAGAAAAAAAGAATTACATGGACAGGACTGCTATTGTTTAAGTCACTCTGCTTACTGTAATGGAGCATAAGGAAGCTTAAATAGATCTGGTTGTATTACCCTAACCCAGAATTACATAATTGCATACAAAGCCCTGTTGATGTATTTTATCATTTCCTTTCTAAAACTGGCAGATCACATTATTCATCTCTCATGCTCGTTTGGATAAGATGCCTTTCATTACATTGAATGTACCAGTTTTATGAGCACCAGTGTTTCAGATAATCACACCTGTCTGACAAGGAAAGCCTTCCCTGAAATGGGCGGGTTCAGCACAGCAGAGTGGGTGGAGGCTGAGATGAAGTCAACTTTAAGATGAGTGAGAGCTTTAATTCAGCAGCAGAATGCAACAGGAAGGTTCAGTGTTAAGTCCTTGCTGGGACAAATATAGCCACAGAGAATCCAGCTCCAGGGGTGGTTGTTATTAGTTGTTCCCAGGGCCGGACCTCAGTGCATGGAGAGACTCTCAGCCTCCCTCGGCCTCTCAGACAGCCGGTGGCTGACTCACAACTGGACCGCAAGAACTGATTCACTTGCTATAATATGTAGCATTTGAGGAAGTAGTTAGAAGCAGAATGAGCTGTTTTGTCAGAACGGGCCACGACGACAGAGCCCCGTTCTCCTGCTGAGTCAGCCTGAAGCGGCACCTTTGTTACATGTATACAGTTATGAAGTTCAACCAGTGTGTACTGCAGGACACTCCCGCGAGCCACAGCGAGAACAGAGTCTGGAAATGGTGAGAGGACTTTCTAGCATCTTCTGTCTCTTTCTCAACAGAGAAAACATGTTCATTGGGTGAAATATTAACTGGCACACTAGTGCTGCCAGACAGATGTCCAGAGAGTTGCACTGCTGCAATGACCTGATAGTAATATCAAACTACTTCTTAATGTTAAACAAAGCAGAAAAATTGTTTCTTTTTTTCTGGTGAGGGATAACAGAAATGAACAGTTATAAAAGTTATTATTTATCAGTGTCGGGATCAGTGAATGAAAGGGGGGAGGTCAGGTTGTGCATGCTTTGAGGTGGTCAGAGGAGAAACTGTTCATGAATAGATCACAGCTTGTCGCTGCTTCAAATGCTAATGAAGTTTTCCTTTGTCTCCTGTAATTGTGTTTGAAAGCAGGCCTGCACAGCTTCAGTTTTAGATGTTTGGACATGGCCATGTTTGGGTCAGTCAGGTCCAATTCATTTTGGAAACATTTTAGTACATTTAACTAGTCCTTTTCTTTTAAAGAATGTACCAGCCATTACAGCTTTTGTAAGTAATCTGAGTTTGGGGTATTTTGTCTTTGATTGCATCATTTTTGGCATTTTTTTGTTGAAAGAAAAAGGAACTGGACGTGTCACAATGGTGCTGCTTTCTTATGTTATTTGTTGGGACTAAACAGAGTGTGTGTGTTGTTTTTAAACCACTGCTTTAGTATCACAGAAGGTTTGCAGAAGTCTGCACGTTTCATTCCTAACTAAACAGTGCAGCAGCTGATTTCAAAGCATGCAATATGTTCTCGGGTGGGGATTAAAGCTGCGAGGGTCTTGAGTCAGTATGTCGCTTTGATTTCTGTAACGACATCATTTGAGAAGAAGTGAAAGAGCAGGTGGAAGTGTTGTTGCTGCAATTTGCAATTGCATATAACCACAAAAAGCGTCAGTGTGATTGTTAGATTGCTGGCTTTTAATGAACTGAATCTGACGTGATGGGTAATTTTAGTATTCGTACTCAAAACAGTTAATAAAAAAAAAAAGTAGCTCGCCACATGTGTGCTTGATGTTAACAGACCGCTGTAGTCTATACATTGAAATATAAGCCCTCAAAATACTCAGTAGAGGGAAGAACTGTGAGAGGCTAATGGAACAGTAGAGGTGCAACTGATATGACTTGGATAGCACATTGTTGTTCAAATTGTGGGCACACTGTTTCTGATTCCAGTCATTTAGGTTAATGCATTACATACTAATTATTAATTACTGCACCCCTCTATTTACATGTTCAAATGTATCCATGAATGCTCACAAGTACTGTCATCAGTAGTAGTTTTAGTACGATGATAGCTGCGTGTATTTCATTTATTCCTTTGGTCTGGGCTTGTACACACAGTTGAAATTGAAACACTGAATTTTTCATGCAAGTTGATAACAGAGAAGTTCATCTGGGGAAAATTCAAATGTGCAATCATTCCTCGTTTTCTTATTTAATATCAGTGATATGAACATCCTGCTGTAACAAGGCTCCACACGTGTATTAAAAAAAAAAAAGTCCAAGTGATACTGACGCTAAGCCAATTAACAAGTTGTTTAAAGCAAACGCTTAGGTCGGTGTAAGTCTGCCTACGATTACAGTTTATATTGATCATAATACTCCTGTTGTATCGTATATATTACATGTTGCTTTGATATAAATCATGGTATGTTTCTTCAGATCCTTTCATCACCATTGATGTATTCTGAAAGAGATGCACTTATTCTACTGGTGACTGAGTCTGAATAATCTATGAATTCTCACTATTGTAACTTTAATTGCATATTACCATGGCTATAAAACCAACTTCTTGCAAGAGCTACAAAAACTCTTGTATAAGAACTAGAATCAGCTGATTGCAGAGTCATTAACATCCTAATATGTATGACAGAGCTGTGACTAATGAGGGTTGTAACCAACTGAAATGAACAGACTTTGGTATTGTTAAACATTCACTTGAATCTTTGGGCGGTTTACAGTTTTAACTCTTCCCCTTTTTTCCCCTTTTCTGTGTCAACCTGTGAGATGTTCTGATTTTCATGCTTCCTGTTAATTTACTCATTTTTAATTGTATTTTTCCTGTCAACTTTTTCACAATTTGTGGCTTCTCGCCTGCCATCCCAGAATGTACTCTCTGCACACCCCAATTTCATTTCTGTTTTTCTTACATGTTTTGTAAGGATAATAAACATGGCTTTGTCAGGGGTTGAGCTATGGTGAAGGCCCTGCAGACAGGTTCGCAAGCATGTAGCGACACAGCTAAACATTAAGCTGACGTCTCTAATTGGATAGGTTCTAAGCAGCCCTAGTGGTGATGAACAAGAGGAATCCTCAGTTAATAACATGTCTTATATCGGCTAAGATCTGAAGGCTCAAGTCCCAGGCCTCTGCTGATGTAAGCTGGTGATGCAAGTCAGCCTTTTTTTTTGTACTAGAAAATGGTTTTGTTTTGTCCTCCTGAGGTGACCGTTCTGTTCGTTTGTTCAGGCACATTCAGGATCCTGCCAGCCAGAGGCTGACGTGGAACAAACCACCAAAAAGTGTCCTTGTCATCAAGAAGATCAGAGATGCCAGTCTGCTACAGCCTTTCAAAGAGCTCTGCATATTCCTCACTGAGGTAACCACAAACTGAAGGGGGTCTCATCTTGAACATGAAGCGGCAGTCTTTTGTTGGTGGGAGCAGCATAATCTGATTTTGTGTGTATTGCCCCTCTTCCTGCCGCATTAAAAGGAGGAAAAAAAGTATAAAATAATTGTAATGACCTTATGATCTTTCCCTAGATGCCACCCTGATATAAATATGGTATCTTCCCAGAACAGTGTGTGAACGTGTGTCTTCTTGGTTTTTGTAGGTGAAAAACATGATTGTTTACGTGGAAAAGAAAGTCCTGGAGGACCCAGCTATTTCAGGTGATGAAAACTTTGCAGCCATTACTAAGAAGTTCTGCACTTTCAGAGAAGGTATGAACACCAGTCATCTCAGATCCAGTTATGTGAAGTGTATATTCAAAAATGAGATAAGTTGTAGATGAGTTGTCTTTATATCTCTTAGATCTTGACGACATCTCCAACCGTGTAGACTTTATCATCTGTCTCGGTGGAGATGGAACCTTGCTGTACGCGTCTTCGCTCTTCCAGGTATTCAGCCATGCGCCCCCACTGTCACTTTGTGTGTTTTCACATTTACTGCTACAGCATAGTGATCTGCTCTTTGCGTTGTTCACTTGTAGGAGAGCGTTCCACCAGTCATGGCCTTCCACCTGGGTTCCCTGGGCTTTCTGACACCTTTCAAATTCGACATGTACCAGTCTCAGGTCAACCAAATTATCGAAGGTATGCTCTCTAACCCGTCTGTCTGCATCTCTTTCGCTGATGTACTTCTACAAACGTCCCTGTTCTGTATGCATGACGGCTGTTTTTTTTTTTTTTTTTTTTATAAAGAAATGTAAATT
>VUQI01030534.1:18064-39904 GCA_015106735.1 Paratilapia polleni | reverse complement strand
TGTGATATTACACTGAGTTCTTGTTTACATTACTTCCTGTAGATTGATGAATTATTGGATGATGCCACACATGCTATGTTAAGAACGCATCCACAAAGGAAAGGGGATACAATCCTTGTGTTAATGCCAAATAATCAAACAGCACAAAAAATAAATGGTCATGCTGTTTACCTTTTGTATAATGTAGTATTTTAATATTTTTTCTGTAGTTAATTAAAAATCAATTGCCTGTGTGAAATATGGAAAAAAAATGTTTCAAAAATGGCCATAACAAGTTTACTAAGCACTGTGTGATGCCTTTAGATTGCATGGTTTGTTTAATCAGCAGTCCAGGTTATGAAATGCAAAATCAGAAATACAGCAAAACTTCACATTTGCGGTGTCTGAAACCAGCCAATGACACTGGACTCTCTTTGCAAACATAAATTGTTTATAGACTGTATATTCCTCTGCAGGTTTGTATTGTGATTTGCATGCAGTTATGTACATATAGATGCATTCTGCATTCCCACAGCCAACACTGTGCATGCCGCCTGCACACACACCCACTCCACAGCTGTATAAACAGATCAGTAAACCATCACACATTAGCTCTGTCAGCTGTAGGACTGCAGCATACATCAGACAGGCCTCTGATGCATTCTGCTAACCCCATGGAGAGAGGAAGATATTCTAGGGAGCTTGTAATGGTTGTTGTGGTGGGTGGGGGTAATTACGGCTGAGCCTCCAGGTCCTGACAGACCTCTCTGTGCCCACCTGGGGAGCACTGCGCCTGCTGTCTCTGAGCCTGCCTGTCAGTGTCCGGTACACTCTGCAGACGTGCAACCAGCCTCCCAGCTAACAGAAACCTTTAGCAGCAGATGCTTCGCAGTGTGTGGTGCCACTGTTGCTACCGGCAGAACAAGGGATTTGGGGAAGGCAGATGTTCAGAGGAAGAAGAACACCACATCAACACATAAACAACCAACGAGATTACACAGATACTTCTGTAGCATTGTGTATGTGCATTTTCTTTCTTCTTCTGTAGTTCTTTTTTTGCCATGTATGTTATATTCTGTTAGGGGTAATGTTTATTTTTGTACCCCTTAAAATCCAATTCCCTCCTTTAATTTCCCCACAAGTAGCTCCAGGGTTGGATAAATGAAGCTATATGATGTTTACTCTGAGTGAAATATTTCAGTCCATGACTCCATATTTCAGAAAATACACCGTGCTGAGAAAAAATGAAACTAGATCCAGCTATATGCAGAACTTTCAACAATTCAGTTCTGAAAACAGCTGCACCTAGACCTAAGAACTGTTCTTTGCTAAAATACTGCATCGGACCGTAATTCTGTTACCTTATCTTATGCATTCCAATGTTTACATGCTGCAAACTTCAGTGTTATATCATCTGTATTGTTTGTTATCAGGATTACACAAAAACGGACACAAAAACTTTCACTGAGGTTGGTGGAGAGGTGGAGTGTGGGCAAAGAAAGAACCTTTTTTTTTTTTCAAAAGCACTCATCCATCACAGACAATTGAACTTGTGAATCTGTCAAACAGGATATGTGGTCAAAAGCTTTGATTGATCGAAACCAAACCTGGTACAAAGTGTTCTTATGGGATCTTGTACCATGGGAGGTCCTGCATAACACACACGAGTGGACTATAGGCCTGCGCTCTCTGACTGCCCTTCTAGTTTTATGATATTTAGGTGTTAGTTTAGACTGACATGACTCAGATATGGCCTCTTTAGAAAGATGTCCTCTTTGGATCTGGACTTGAATTAAAACTAAAACTGGTCTCGATCAAGTTTGGCATTGCAGCATGAGTAATGAGTGTCTGTGGGGCTTAAAAGTTTAAAGATAGGAGTTTGAACATCAGTTCAAAGTTTTTCTTAAACTTTCTTTTCTTTAATCCTCTCCCAACAGAGACTGGGATTTGCACCCAGGCTGGCTTGTTTAGGTCAGAATCTGTGCAAAACTCTGACTACAAGTTAAATGTAAAGTGTCTCATTTTCATTTTCTTTGTGTGCTAAATACAGATTATATGACACGTGGATGAGGAGGCTTTGGAGATGTATATTAGAGCTACTTGAGTCAAAATAAAGCAATGAGTAGTAGGTAATAAGTAAATGACTACACCTTTCATGCACAACACTGGAAAAGTATTGATGCTGACATGAGGTTATGTTGGTTACATTTGGGCCGTGCTGGGTAAAGTTACTTTTAAAAGTAACTTGCTACATTGTAAGATTACTACTATTATAGTAATCTGTTATATCATTATCTAAAATTGGGTATATATACCAAATATTGCTTTTGTGTTATCAAAATAAACAATCCTTTGCAATGAGCTTGTGCATGTTTGCTATTATGTCCAGAGGATGTGTAGCATGCTGTTTTGGACCTGTAGCATAAGCTCCATTCTCCTCATCCAGTCCCCTCCAGTGTTATGGGGTGTTCATGAGACCGCATTTGTGTCTGTTTGTGTAGCCATTTGGCTATGTAGTGTGAAGGATTATGGGTATGTAACCTATGCACAGACATGCAGTCCTCCAAAAGAACAACAATAGCTCAATGTGGAGGACGCTGTGCATAGGTCGAATGCTGATTGGTTGAAAATAGGGCTGGAACAGGAAAGGGAGCGACAGTGGAGCTTAGAGGGAGAACAACTTTGATCTCTGCAGCTGACTGAAGGACCAACAACAGCACAAACAAGAGTAACCCACACACCGGTTGTTTGTGACACTGCCCCCTGGTGACAGTAAACAGCTACAACATGTAGATGACGATCTGCAAAGCTGTGCGTAGGCTTTGCATAGAACCAACACGCAACCATGTTGGTACACTTATGTAGCTGTGCAGGCATTTCTTTAAAATGTGAAGTAGAACTCCTTAGCAGCTGACAGACAGCATATAAGCAATTAGCAGCTTGGGAAAATTCCAAAACAATTTTTCTATGTTACTCATTACAACAAAAAAGTACTCTAGCACATTACTTTTTAATGTGTTACACCCAACACTGCATTTAGGGTAGTTAAGTGTTTGTATGATTGTTACAGTTTTTTAAAGTAACAAAATACAAACAAACACACACAGACATATCCTGATCTTCCTCTACATTTGCAGACACTGTACTGTTGTACCCTTAACTGTATGTTAACGAGTGACTAGACAACAACACCTGCTACCAACTATCATACCAAGATGCCACTGGCTAATCAGGCATGAGACGTATTTAATGAAAAGGGCCATTTCGCAGTATCAGATCATGTGCTCAATGATGTGTACAGACAACAGTGATGCAGTGTGTCCAGTCCAAATTACAGCTCACTATTAAGGACATTAGACTGAGCCCACAGGTGCATAATACCAGGCTTGATGCTGGTGTCATTACCCGCCTTGTTTGCTTGAGCATGGCCTCTCGGGAATGCATTTTGTCCAAGAGAAAGATCCACACTGTTGAGGTGCATTGAAATTCTGGGCTTTTATTTTCGTATACCACTTTTTCTGGATGACCTCAGCTGTACCTAACAGCCCATTTAGCACCTGGGGAAAATTGGGGGGTGGGGGGTGGACATTGTATGCCAGCTGTCTGTTGTGCCATGCTGTTTGCCAGAAAGCCCAGCGGGTGTCCACCAGCGACCTGTAAGCAGACTGCCGGTCTGCTGAAGTGTAGCTCACAGTCTGAACAATGCATGCTGTACATGCAGAGCAGAATCTAGACGAGGTATGAGGTAGGACTGGCTGCACATGGAAATGCTAAGCTGCAGCGACACACTTGGACAGCAAAGAAAACACAGTATGATTTAAAGGAGTGTGCTCAACTTTTTGTATGAGTTGCTTTAATATTGTATTTGTTATTGATGTCAAACGGAAAAAAAACTAAGGCCACTGCTGTGTAAGATAATAAGATTTGGAATAAAATTAAAAAAAACATCAATAAACATGAATGTAGAAAACCTGACGTCAGTTTCAAGCTACTGAAGCAACAGGTTATCATACCCGATCACTTTACCCATTTGAAAAATGACATGAATGGTGAAGCTTTAAATTCTGGCTAAGTAAAGAACATTTTCACTGTTTACAGTACCAGAGCCAACATTTGGTAAGAGATAGAAGTAAACTTTGGACTCCATATTGAAATTACATGTGTCTGCGTGGTTTACTCTTTGTAAGCATCCACACAAATCTTTTTGTGAGATTTCACAGCTTTATTAGAAGATGCAACTTCTTCCCTTCCACTGAAAGATGACTTCTTTCTGTTAACAGGTTGATTTCATTTTAATATTCTGAGGCTACTGGTACCTACTGCTGACAGACATTTTAAGAAATGTGACAAAGCAATAATTTACTTCTTTTGCCACTCTAAATGCTGGACTTTTTTGAGGGCCCATTTCTTGCAGCTACAGTATATTGTAGCAGTAGCATCTAATTTGACTCGTGAAATTAGTCTTTACCAAAATTACCAATTAGAAAAGATATCTGAGGCTGTCGAGAGCGAAAAAAGAAGCTGCAATATGAAGATTAGGAATCAGTGACACAGTTCCACTGGTGAAAATTGCAGTCATTTTGAAAAAACAAAACAAAAACAAAAACAAACAAATAAACAAACCAACAAAAAAAACCCCACTAAGCCCCACTGACACAAAGCAGGGAACTGACTTACCAACAAGGTGTTATGCACTGTGACTTCTTGACCTTTCTAGGTACACTGGCTTCATTTCTGTTTGTTTCTGCTGCTGTATATACAATAATTAAAAAAAAAAAAGTTTAGGGCCTATGTTTAGATTCCTTTTTTATTGGGAAAATTTATCCTGCAGCAGGGAACAATCCTAAACACACATGAAGAACTAACCTCAGTAACATGAATAAGAAGTCCTGCAAAAGCTGAATCAGCCCTCAAAAAGTCCTGATCTTAACATCACGGAGTCAGTCCGGGATTACATAAATAGGCAGAAGACAGCCTGTCATGTTTGATACACAAAACATATACAAGTTAAAGCTAGCTTAACTAACTCCTCTATTAGACAAATGAATGTCTAACTTCTCTTAACAGCTCTGTCCAGTTGTAAGGTACATGGTATTGGAAGAGTTCAGAGTTTGATGGCACTACAGCATTGCCACAAAACTTATATTTAACAAGCAGAAATGACAAACTAAAAAGATGTGAATTTCAAAAAGAGAAATATGTTGTTTGTATAAAACAGCTATACAAAAATAAGTTTTATATAGCTGCAATCACAGTGGAACCTTGTTCAATATCTTTCACTGAAAGGTGAATACTGGTGCAGAGTCTTAGCAATTACAGCCTACCGCTATACCCACAAAGCACTCAGAGGGCTCACACTTTTAACATGGTGACAAAACACACAGCTAAAATCTTTTGAAATGTTTAATCTGCACCAATCTGTATCTCCACAAATATGCTGTATATACGGTAATGCACTATATATGTGGAGTAGTTTATGACAAAATGATGGAAAATGATCCAGAAATGTATCCTTTTATATGATGACAGATCTTGAAAATATTACTGGATCCTCTGTGGTAGAGGCAACAAATCTGCCCTTTTCTTTAGTAAGCAAACTGTCTCCTGTAACCAGGTAGGCCACACAATCTGACAGACACCTGGGTTACATCCCAGCATGCATCTGGCCCTCAGGGCCCCTGTGGTGAGCTTCTATTACCATATCAAAGACGTGCCGCGTCACGGCCACAGAGAAAAAGAAGAGCCAGCACTTCAACAGCCTCTTGATTCAATTTTTCACATGGAGTTATTTGAATATCTATGGCAGGAAATGCAGATGGATGCATGAGTGTATGCCCAAAAACACACATACAGACACACACACACAAACGCATATAAGCACTCAGGTGTATTTTCATACATGTGCAGGTACATACTGTGTGCATATATGTGTAACAGCTCACATGTGTGGCACTGTTTTGATTTATTTTCTTCTTTGTGATAAAAATTGCAGGTGGAATGGGATGCAGTAGCCAACAGACAACCTTGATCCAGCATGTGTGTCTCTCTGCTTCATGAATATTCTCATTCAAATCCAGCTCTCTATTCAGGCACCTGGGCAGGCTGCAGACAACAATACTGTGTCATTACGAGTGATGCTATCACTCTGCTCACAGAGACTACAGACAGGAATATATTCACAGTGAAATCATTATGAAGGCTGCTCATTGTGACTCAGTGGTATACAGCAAGACAACAAACAACACTTCAGGATGAGATATTCTTTTCAACAAGATCTCTGAAAAAAGAATGAATTCCGAAATCCAGATTATCAGTTGTGGATATGGATCATGTGGAGATTACATTCCACCTTTGTGCTATGTATAATAATGTATATTACGAATTAGACTGAGCCTTTTGTATGTTGCATCAAAAAGCTGACTAACGGTTAAACATGAACTGAGATTACAGGGATGCTTCAGTTGCCCTTAAATCCTACAGGCAGGATCTAAGGGCAACTGAAGCATGTAAGGTAAGATTAGGGAAAAGCTGCTGACATGGAAAAATGAGAAAAAAAGGATTATTGGTGGTGTTTTTGTATGTGTGTGTGTGCGCACTCAATTTAAATTATTTTACCTATTATACTGGTGTGTCTCACCCTCTGACATGTCAGTGCTGCTGGTGCCTGCTGTTCTGACCACTCCATCACCCCAGAATTCACCTATAGAGGATATCTGCCCATTAAACCTTATTTTCTATATGTAACAAACCTGAAGGGAATGAAGGGCCTTGAGCCTAGATACCAAATTTTAACTATATTCTGTCGCTGTAATAAAACATTTCAAATGTGTTTTGTATGGCCTTCCCTGTTTAAATAAAGGTGATACACATAAGGCTAAGTCAAAAACATAAGTTTAGTTGAAGGAAGGTGGCATCCATTCATCATATTTATCTAACTCTTTCCTCCCCCTGCCTCATACTACTACACTTTATGTAAAGTTATCAAAATGGTGGTTCGGTTGACAAAGAGTGATTGTGGCTGAATGATGTTGGAAAACACTTCAAAGTGTTTTCCAAAAACAACTTGTATAAGCATTTTCCCCAATCTGCCACTTAAATTGTTGAGATTTGGTTAAATTCAGTCAGCTAAAACAATTACTTTGTTAAGGCTGGGAAAAGAGTGTCCTCTCCAAGATGATTTGCAAAGAGTGTGTAGGGGTCAAGTGGCAAAGAGAGACATCCATGGACTGCTTCTTTCTGGCATTGTTAAGTATGCTATTTTTAAGAAAGTAATTAGCCCTAACGCAGAAGCTCACAAGCACTGGTGCTACCTTGGCAACCAGTGTCTGTCACATGACCCTTGTCTTGCACATTCAAGTGCTCACTCAAGAGTCTCCCAAAGCAATGCTGCTGAAAACTTAAGAAGTATCCAGACAGGCTGTCCAGATACAGAACGCCATGTGAAAAATCATGTGTCGTGTTAAGTGTAAGTGTTCAAAATAAAAAAAGCATCACACTTCTGCAGCGCTGGGGGAGGGAAAACAGAAACAACCCACTCTTCATTTTTAATCACCAATACGACTCAAAATATAAATACATAGGATCATAAAATGCCAGATTCTTGTAAAGACAGCGTTCTTTAAAAATGTTAGCCAAGGTACTAGAAATACCGCTATTGTACCTTTCCCCTCTGACTGACCAAGATATCCCTTAATGCTAGTCAGTATAAAAATTAGCAGTACAACCAACCAAAAACTGCAATAGCTGACACCTCTCTTGGTCTCAACCAGAAATAAGATCCTCTTAATATCATTACATTTTGTAGGAACTAGCATGTTGGCATTCTGGTAAAAGTGAGGTGTTTGTTCGTGCCTGAATGTACTCTTGAATAGCAATTACATTAAGTGGTGATGGAAAAGGCCATCTACTGTTGTTGTTTTTTATTTATTAAATTTTTTGTTTCATTAGCTATTCCCTCCTCCCTGTTGCCATCTATCTGTGAAAATGCTCTTTCAGACAGATTGGAAGTGCCTTGATTTGCGGTGAACAAAGCGAGCTGGATGGGGTAGAGGGGGATTAGTGCCACTCCAGGACAATTATAATCTGGTTGCTGCCACAGCAACCTTATCTTCCACCTTCTTCCCTCCTAACAAACATACATTCACTTAATTGGACACAAGTCTCAGTGTGAAGAAATCAGTGCCGTGTTCTCTGTGAATTAAATGATTTTCAGTCCTGAAGCCACGTAAATTAATGGCAGTCAGAGCGGAGGATAATGAAGGGTACTGCAGGGCCAAAGTATAATTTAATGTCAATGGAAGATGCACTCTCTATTAGGTTAGAGTCTTATTTTGCTCCCTCATGTGTGTATACCTACCACTTCAACACCAATAATAAGCATAAAGAACAATTATTGCTTTTTTGAAAGTGCCAAAAAAAACCAAATACTGACATTCTGTCAAAGCTGAAACTTTCTCTCAGATTCGTGGATGGTGTCACTTGGTGTTGGTGCTGAGATAAAATAATTAGTTTATGCCAATGAAGAGACAAATCTACTCTCAAATGCCCCAAGGGGGCACTTTTAAAAGACGCACTGGCTGAATGTGACATTTAAATGTGCAGGGTTTACGTTGTGAAGGTGCATATTTTAACCCAAACATAATGCAGCAGTTTTTGGTGCCTAAATCTGACCAAGCAGCAAATACAAAACTCAAAGCTGTCAAACAGGACCCAAACCATGGCCCGGCTGACAAACTTGTGACTTAGTCCAACACTGTCCCTCCAGTTTCTGAATGCAGACTTTACTGGTCTTCAAAAGAGGACCATTATTTCCAGAGGCCCAATATTGCTGTGGCCAGTGCATTACAGCACCGGTGCCAAGGGGCACTTGTGTATATCTCTGAGACGCCAGTGGCTATGAGAGAATGGCAGGATTTGACTCCCTGGGATGAGACCACGGTGGTAATTTAATGAATTTCTCAAAATTAAAAGTGTCCTTGTCCCCTCAACACACTTGTCCTTTCAGATTTAGGATAAGTATTACTCAGGAATACAGCCATTAAAATGACTTACGTTAATGTCCCCTGACAAGAATCCACCTTTTGCAGTCATGAATGTTACCTCACCTTTATATATAGAAGTCATGTATTCTCTTAATACCACTACAACAAGTCTTAAGGGACAAGTCAGGGCTGATAGTAGGCGTAAAATGTATCACTTCTTGAAATTAGAGATTCGTGCATCTTCTCCGAACACCAGTCAGTATTGGGTTCTTTTATCTGTGACTACAAGATTTCTCCAAACCTAATAAATAGTTGCGTAAGTTTATCCAGACCTTGAGTATAGCAGTGGTAGATTTTTTAAATCCTCAAAATTTTGTTTTCATTTACTTTAAAGAACTTATTGACATTCCTTAAACAAACAGTGTTTCACAGGATAACAAGTTTTTAATGAAAAATGTGATGATGCGCCAGATGTCATTCAGTTCATCCAAACAGCTTCAAGGCTTTAGATATCTTAATGGCATTGTGAAGACATAAAGTTGCTCTCCACAAAGAAAGAGCAGGACTTAGGTCACAGTCCACAAATCAAAGGTATTGAGTTTGCAAATTAGTACTTTGATGGAATGATTTGTAATTTAAGTGAGCAAATTACTTGAGGGAAGAAGGTCAAAGCAGAGAAGAAGACAGTCTGTTGCATGTTTTACTCTCAGGTGGTCTTATACTTGTCATGCTGCAGTTACATTAACATCATTAAAATGCCAAATAACACATTTTAAACTAACGAATGTCTCTCCTAATAAGTGTCAGATATCTTACTATCAATTCAACACATTAAGCTCTCAGGATATTTTTCATTTTCCATGATGTATTCACGTGTTTCTTGTGTTTGTATATTGCACTAAGATGTTAGAAAAGCAGATGTTTCAAGAAGTCCCCAAGTGGAAGCTGATATCGGTTGTTTATTCCTTATCTCTGAAACAATGCGTGTAAGCATTCCCAAAATGAATTGTGGAACTCTTTCCACTTTAGAAGAGTGACACATACCAACAAACACATGTGACAGTCAGTCAGTGTGAGTCTTGTCTGAGGCCATATTTTTTTTGTTTTTTCCTCATGTATATTTTTATTTTCATTTGCTGTTTGGTTAAGTTTATGTATGAAAAGTACTTCATAAGGGTTAAGAAAAATCATCGTTTACATTAAAATTCAACCTTTACAACTTCCAGCATATTTATAAAGGTCTTGTTTAACAAAGTGTTAATTTCCAAAGGTAATGACCAATGCATTTTTTATGTACTTGTTCCCACAGCTGCTAGTAGCTTTAAATGGTAACTTTAGCTACTAATAACAGCTTATATATGTCTGACAAACACATCAAAAGCTTATAGAAGCTTCAATGATGTCATGAATTACAAAGAAAATAAATATCAGAATTACTATCTCAATTTATCTGAGAAATTCTGATATTTATTTATTTTATTAATAGGACAGTGTAGTCACGAGTCATGAATGAGCCACAATGAACAGCAGGAGATGTGCTTGATGCACAGTAAGACAGTTGATCTCAGTGTGAATACTGCAGAACGGGAACGGGATGATTCTAAAGTGCAGATATTTGGAGCACTGTTTCAGTTCAAGCAAAGTGGTTGAACAGGGAGTCCATGAAAATCTCAAAGCAAACTTGAGGTAATTCTTTAAGGGATGAATTACATGTTGCATAATAAAAAAAAATTGTTTGGATTTCAGACTGTGAGCTGTTTGAACCTCATACCAGCTGTATATTGTGTTTTCTTCCTGTTTTAAGATGTCTCTCTAGCATCTTGACATCTTAACAGGCTGAAACAGCTGGTTGACTGATGGGTAATGTTGACTTCCCTACAGCCTCCAGCAAATGTGCAAACCCCTAGCTGGACCTACCTGGATGTACGCCATGCAGTTGCTGATTTTTTTTAGTTTCCTTTTAGATCAGTTACAGTAAGCTCTAAGTTTATCAGCACTTTTACAAAACTATCAAGTAGAGCCAGGCACCCCTGCCAGCCCAAAACAAGTACGTTCTTAAATCCTTGTATTTTAATGAAGGAATTTTAAAATCCTTATATTTCCGTTAAAGTTGACATACTGTTTTCGTGTAATTCTTACTCATTTGCCAACTTAATATGCTGGAAATTCAGGTGCATAAAGTTATACAACCCCACAATAATTTATGATCTATTTTAACGTTGGACTGTTTTGTCTTTATTGGTTTTATTGCATGCAATTCTCCCCATTACCTGTTCTGCTGCAACAATAAATTTTCATGTTATCTCCATTTCAAATATACACAGGCATCAATGTGAAAATGAGAATTCATCTCTCAAACCTGCAGGCCTGTTCAAGTCAAGTTTTCATGTCTTTGAGAAAACAAATAATCTCCTCTGCACTGTTGAGAGACTAACTTTTCTATTTTTTTAATTTTTAACCTGTCATCTGTGATGTAGTATGCTAATATTCTTATTTTACAGTGTATGATAAAACTATAATAAACACTGTATGGTGTGATGATGGATGCTGTGTTGCAGGTTGCGACTCGACAGTTTTTGCTTTTCCTCTGTCTGGCAGCCTTAGATGAAGGGATTTTCTCTGCTTCTCTCCCTCTCTTTCTCTGAGGTTCGATTGGCCATAATTGGCTCCTGTTTGCAGCTAGGTATTGATCACCTCAAAAGACCCTTCATTCCATTCCTCCCTTCTTCCAACCTCCCGACTTCTCTCTCTCTCTGTCTCTCTCTTGTCCCTTACTATGCCCCCTTTTCCAACCATTTCTCTCTCAGACCTGCCACTTTGATAAGCATGGTGAATGGCGTGCCGTCATCGGTACAGACTAAGCCTTGAATCAATAGGGGAGTGCAGATGCTCAGCAGTCTATTTACCACAGAGATGGTGGAGAATAGTAATGCTAAGAGATGAAAGCCATGTAGGCGAGAGATGGAGAAAAGTAGTAGGGATGGAGTAGCCATGACACACCAAGGCTCCTGTTAGATCTTATCGTTGAGGTGCTGCATATCTTTTTTTAAACGTTACTCTTGTTTTTTTAATTGATTTACTCAAGTGCAGTTATAAAGAATTTACTGAATAGTTAGTGACAATCAGTGCAATGTGCTTATTTTCCATAGTTTGGACAAAGCTCTATGGCGAAAAGTGTTAGCAACAATCTGTAACACCTACAGCATGCAATTTCATTCCATGCTACAGGAATTTCATTCCAAGATTAACCCTAACAGCGGTAGTGGATACGTTTCCATGGATGAGTTTGTCTCCACGCCTTTGGCTCTTAGGTGGAGGGTGAGTCTGATTCCCTTTCATTTGGGTTTCAGACTCCTTCAGACTTTTTTTTTAACTAATCATCCAAACTTTTGATCAGACTCAGTGAAAACTGAAAGTAAAGTGTGTACTCACATCTGCAACACCAGCCTCCAGAATGGTGACCTTGGCTTCCTTTTCTAGAGACACCTTCTTCTGGACTATTGTAAGAAAAGTACAGAGACAAAAAACACAATGATTAATGAACTGAATAATGCCCAACACGATGTTTTAAAGATTTTATAGAAAATAATAATGAGTACTGTTCTAGCCTGTGGCAAAACAGCCCTACATTAAAAAAAACACTATCAGTTTATGAAGTTAAATCAGCCAGGCAATGTTAATTTTTTTAACAATTAGATGATAACGACAACAGAACAAGACAGCAATAACTAATATGTGGCAATGAGTATATTGAGTATATTGAAGTACTCTTACTCCATACAATTAGGCTAGATAAACTTTAACATGTGATTAATCCCTGGTGTCTACAATAATCTATAATAGGCATCCATGTGTGTATAGTCATGACTATTAATCAATGCTACAAATTCTGCCAAACAAGCTATTAAACTCTGTGCTTGACTGGTTCACAGAAAATCAATGGCTCCTCTTTCCTCCTCCTTAACACATGACATATAAGCAAAACCAGAACTTGATTTATTTGAAATGCCTAGAAAATGCAACTTGGTTAAATTACACATGACTGATAAAGATCATTTATATAAACCATTGTAGCATCCTTGCATTATGAAACACATAGCAATCTGATATTGGAGAGACATGGGGATATGGTAAGAAAGGAATTCATCAGGACATTACATTTATCAAGCGTGTATCACAAACAGTCCTGGAAGCTTAAAGCTACTTTAGGCAGATATCTACAGAAGGAAAAACAAATCAAAATTAGAAATTAGAAGATAGCCAGCCCTCCTCCTGCAGCTCTCCCCCCTCTCTGGTCTAAGCCCCTCCCACCAGACAAAGACAGGCTTCACAAGCACTAAAAGTGAGTCAGTGCTAATTTCAAACTCTGTTCTCTCTCTGCAGAGAATCCTCTTCAAAACCAAGTCTTATTTGGACTTTTTCGCTCCATGTAATACCTACACTACTACACTACTTCACCTGATCTGGTCTGACAAGGCCTGTAATTGGCTTAATGCTACTGTCACGAGCTACATTTTCTAAAGTCTAAAAAGAGAGGCCAGAGGAGGCACAGGAGTCTAGTGCCCACTCAGACCACTTGAATTGCAATATGCCAGAAAGGTTAAATTGGATTTTATGTCCAGTAACACCAAAGTGTCCTTGGTCGACTGAACCCTATACTGACAACAATGTGCGTAAAAGTAAAAGCGTTTAAAAGGCATAGAGTAAAGTTATGTATCAATGGGTGAATGTGGCTTGTGGTGTAGAATATGAGTAAAAATTTATTCTATGAATACCAGTCAATTTACTATCACCAGCAAAAAACAATCCATATTACCATTCACACTTTCAGACGTAAGAAGCTTATGCAGCAGCAAGCAGCTACTGTAGGTGTTGAAAATTACATTGTGCAGTTGGTGAGTGGTCATGGCTGTTTAGTGGAATATATCCTATTATGAAGCTTTGGTGAAAGTCCAATAAGGAAGATTTTATCACTCACATTTTTCTCTAATGGTAATTTTCTGCAATTTCTTCACATTCCAATATTTCTGAAAGCACCTCACTGCAACTAACCTTTAAATTTTGAATTTTGGGTTCTACCAGACAGGTGGTGAAGGTGTTGATGTCATTGAGGTTATCGTGTAAGCTCTTCGCAGACGCAAACATTTGCCAAATTAGGCCAACAAAAAAAAAAAAAAAAGAAACCTCCAGAGGGCTCAACAATAAATTCTGCCATTGCAGGTCCAAATGAGCTATTACTGTAGCATATCTTCACTTTATGAAATATGAATTTTTAACCCGACCTGCCGCCAGGCAAATATTAAAACAAATTTCCACACAAATAGAATTAAACCCTGCACACAGCTCTCTTTTTTCATCAGCTTAAAGGGAAACAAATGGAGGGCTACAATTAAAATTCAGTGGAGCACATATTAAAGCCAGAACAGAAACGTTATGAAAAAAAAAGAAAGGATACATAATTACATTCACTTTGCTTTGCATCTGAATACACCGGTGTGGTGAAAGAAAGCAAGTCTTCTTTGTTGACACACCAGGCAGATGAAGGATATGCAAATAGCGAGCCCGGGGTCTGCCATAGTCCAAATTCACCAACGGCTTTAATAATTAGTCTTTCAGTCTGTCATTCACTGCTCAATTTATGCTACGTGTTGTGTATCCATAGATGTTGACCTTAAACACCACAGACCAAAAGAGCAGCTCTTTAGAATGTAGAAAGCCAAAATCAATCACAGATGGGCACTTCTTTCTATCTAATGCAAATGCCTTGGTTTCCCCGTGGAATATGGAGGGGACTCATTCAGTGTATAGTAGGTCTCTTACACTGTAATAAAAACACAGTGAAGGGTTAATGTTGTGGCTGACTGGTCCTTGTCCAGGCCCCAGACAAAGACGTATGAACACCTTGTCTGTGATAGCCAAGTGGGCCGACATGTCTTAATAGTGCTGTCAGCAGGCAGCAGCAGCAGAGAGAAATAGAAGCTGAAGTGGCTGAATTGGTTTGTCAGTGCCGCCTCTTCTTATGTTCACTGAGGAGCATCTGAATAGACTTCTGGTTCAGTGTTAAAACCGATGTCTCCATCGGACGCTGGTTGCTTCTTGTCTGGGTTCTTCAAACTCATCAGCACCATCTCAGGTGTTTTCCGTCACTTGTCAAAGGGTAAGACGCTTGTTGTGACATCACTAAATGGGCAGAATTCTTGAAGGGTTCAGCCTTCAGACAGCAGTGTAGCAGTCGCATGAGATTATCTGTTGGTTTGCTCTTGGAAGCCACATGAAATATTGATCTTCCACTTGCAGGAAACATGACTTTTCAGTCTTTAAAGCTGTGGCCACATGATTCTTTCTAACTTTTTCAAGGTCACTTAACTCTATTTGAATTTTAAGTGAACCACTTATACTGTCTAAAATACTTTAAAGGGACTCTCTGCATGTTTACAGACAAAGAAGGCGCATTTCTCCTTGCACCAAAAAGTAGCACAGTAAAACAATTCGGCATTGGTGTTGTTTGTGGCAAATGATTTTCAGAGAAAAGTAAATGTCTGTTTGTGTTGTTTTGCATGAAATAGGAGGAAAGCCATGTTAAAAAAAATACATTATTCACTTCATTTTACAGATAAAATCTTTTATTTGATTCAACCTAATACCTTCAATCGTTTTGTTGGTTTCGTTTCTTTTTGAGGCTGTTGCTACTTTCCGTGAGCGCAAGTTGTAGTGCTGCCAATGCATTGATTTGAGCAAAATGTTTTAAAGGATTAATTAAGTTCAAATGAAACACAACCAGAAATGGTAAACAGCAGGCAACTTTGGGACTAGACTCAGTGAAATAACTAAAGATGTTGTCTAAAGTGCCTTTGGTAATTGGTGAGGCACAACCTATTTGAGTTGCATCTGCAGGAAAGCCTCATTGATGAGTTCTCGCTCACACACACACACACACACACACACACACAAAGGCAGACACATCTAAGTACACAAACACAAACACACTCATATTTAATTCCTGATACAGAATCAGAGTAAAAAGCCTGATATACAAAAACAAACATGAAAGCACCCAACATGATTTTTGTTGGGATGGAATCAGAAAACTCTGCACCAACATGGCCACCCGTCTGGTTCCCTGGAGTGACTTGCATTGCGGCCAGCAAGCGTGACAACATCACAGGCGGCAAGCTCCTTCTAATTAGTCGACATGTCTTTGGACCTCCCAACACCGCGGCACTGCGGCCTCTCCGAAATGTAGCCAACAGCTATCCGGACCATCCACTCCTCTTCTCTCCTGCAGACTACAAATGACTCCAAGTCGGATGAGAGCACTGCCCGTGAACAGGCGAGCTGAGGTGCCTCATTTGTACCCCAGCGAGCGTTCTCTCCAAAACCCAAATTGGATCCATTTTTAAGAAGCTGCAATGGGCAATGTGTCGTGATCAGAGCGACTGGCAACTTTTCTTTCAGCCTGACAGGCAGCGCAGTGTGAAAATAAGCTGTAATGTGACAAAATGGGACTGAAGCAGCGATGGACTGCAGACTGAGAGCAAGCTGAAGGGAAATGATCTATACTCAAATTATTCACTTTTTTCCATTTCAAGAATATTCCATCTTCCATTGTACCTCTCAGATACATTTGGACTGCAGGGAAAAACTGGGCCTGAAGGAAGTAACATGGACCAAATCTCATTTCTACAACAGGGGCCCCTTTATTTTCCCTCCAAAACACACAGAGGCGCTTCATTTGTCACCGGTGCCGCCCCCGTCCTGAATTTTGCTTTATGTTAACTCAATGTATCTGAGGCGCCTAAAGGGAAACACAGCGAGCACTGGGGATTCAGAAATGCTTCATTTTTCACTGCTGACAAAAGGGAAAGGCCCAGGCTGGCTCCACGAGTCCTGGACCAACAGAATAGATGCTTTTGCAGCACCGAGGGGTCCTTATTCCAACCACTAACCACCACCACCCTCAAGCACCCAACCTCTATACTTCTCACTCACCCTCCTGGGTGCATTTCAGAAGCTGTATAATGAGAATAAAACAACAGCCATCCTTCAAAACCACAAAAATGTGCAACACCATCACTGCAGTGACACAGTGCAGGGTTGTAATCACATTAGTTGATCATGAGAGCAACAATCCCTGAGCAAATTGAAATATATATATTGTAGGCTTTTTTTTTCTGTGCCCCTACAAGATCTGGTCTGATGAGCCCAACCATCAATTAATGTTGTGCAGGTTATAAAAAATCCAACAGGGATTAAGAAATACACTGAAACCTTTTAAGAGATAAAGAAATATATAATATATGTTACAGTACAGTGCTTAACAAATTCATTAAACCACCCCTCAATGTAAGGTTTATGCCACAGCTGCCCTAAATTAACAGTATTGTAACTACCAAAATCATTTTTTATGTTTCTGTAATGGTTAATCCACCAGTATGTGCAAGCTTTTTTTAATGCTAAAATATAATTCTTGTTATCTATGAATTTTCAAATTTACTGTTTTACAAAAAAGCAGAAAGAAATAGTAAAGCACATTGTTATTTTTTGATTAAGATGCCAAATTACAGTTATTTATTTGCATTCCTGAACAGAACAATTAGTTTTAGTGGTTGAATGTTATGCTTGATTAATTTCTGACTTCTCAGAGAAGTCCAGTGTGCCGGCTCAAATTGGGGTATAAAAGCATGGATTCAGTTTGAAATTCTTCACTCCTCTTCAAAATGGTAAAACAGCGAGAACTCACCGAAAAGGAAAGAGTCCACATTAAAGCACTTTGTGATGCTGGGTGGTCTTTCTTGTTTTTATGACAGGTGGTCTAATAAATTTGTTAAGCACTGTATGTCACAAAAACTGTTGTCTTTGAAGGTATGAGTTCTTAAATGGGCACCATAGAATTACTGTGATATTTCTAGGATGCAGCAGGATATGTGACAAGAAATGACGTCCTTCAGAAAAACTTTTTTTTTTTTTAAATAAAAAAGTCCTTTTTCCAGAAACTAACACAAAAACCCTGACTCCACTTCTGCGAGACAAAATTTGAATTCAAGTAAAATACATTTAATGAAATAAACATGTGACAAGAAATTAAAGGAATAACATATTGAGACAACGAACAAGATTAAACTGCATGCTTGAGAAAAATAATTTTCCTGTAACAAATTATTTGTTTTGCATATCTACAGTGACCAAAATAATGTGAACTCCTTGGAAAAGAACCACCACACCTGATTACTTATGCAGACTATGTCTGTATTTTAAACTGCAAGGAATTTTTTGGAGAGCAAATACCTTTTGCTCAAAAACATGATCCAGAATGCAGTTTGGTTGTATGGAAATGTAATTTTCAGGAGACAGGGCTTCTTCAGGTATAAAAGAGACGACACTTTCTAACAACAAAACTAAGAATAAAGCTATTTTAAGAGTGTATGATATTTAACTATATTATCCACTGCTTTTGAGATATGGCAGTTGTGAAGGCTGCAGCATATGTTCACTACATTTTTATAGGTTACTTATTAATGGGGGCACTGTCATAAGAGACCACTCTTTTAAGGACAGAAATTCTTCATCATAGCATAAAGGTGATCACTCAGAATGACTGAATTGATTTGCTGTCATCCTTCCTTCTAATAGGACACATAGACCCCCCCAAACTGTGCATGCAAAATGCCCCCCACAAAATAAGAGAGCCTCCAAACCCCCTCACTTCACCATCTGTATCTATTTGGCATATCCTTGTCAAATATAATGAATTAAAAATAAAGACATAAAGAAGGTCACATCTTTATGTTTACTATATCAAGTTTAAGAATGAAACATAAAAAAAACATGGCTAAAAAATAATTTGACCCACCTGTGTATGCACTTTTCTTCTAGCAGTTTAGTGTTTTACAGCAAAATTCTTCTGTTATGAAACAGTTACTGTATTTTGCCTCCTTCAGTATCAAATTTTATTACGTGATAAATGCAGAGCATTTCAAATATTTTGGATCTGAATGCTTCATCTCATAATCGATCCTACAAGTCACCAGTAATTGTGTCAAAACAGATTTGCCTTTCGTTTTTTCAAAAGCATCTTAATTAGATATTGTTTCCTTCTCACTTGCATTAATTTGATTTGTGATATCAACTTCTGAGCCTTCAATCTGTTCCTTGCTGATCACCACCCCCAACTCCCCTAATTCTTGGTGTTATTGCCTGCGGTAATCTGGGATGCAGCACGAACCAGTGTTGTGTGAATATGTGTTTGTGGTAACGTGCGCGCTGGATGAGGAGGGAGGGCTCCATGAAAACAATGCCATTTGTAATTAAATTCAAACGCACGGGGCCGAAATGGCATCTAGGGCCACCCGGGGGATGAGAGACCATCAAGGGAGAATAGAAAGAGAGATGTGTAGACTGAGAGAAAAGTGGAGAGATGGTAATAGACAGAGGAAAAAGAGAGGTGGAAGGAGAAAGAGTGGGTGAGGAAGGGGAAGGCCAAGAAGAAAGAAAAATTATGTATACAGGGATGAAAGGGAGAAAGATGAGCTTACTGAAGAAGGAACTGGGAGACTCAGACTGAGAAAGAGGAGACACGATTGAAGAGTGCAACAAAAAGAGAAGGAGAGGGAACAAAGAAAGAAAAAAGAAATTGTGAAATAGAGAATATGACAAAAACTCTATTTGGAGTTTAATCTAGATATAAAAGAACTCTAAAACTACACTGGGTCTATTCAGTCTCAAAAACCTTTCTGCTGACCTATATTTAGGCACCATTTTCAAAGCATTATCAAATTAACTTTTGATGACAATGGTCAGTACATAAAAATTGCACGTACATGATCACCAGTTAAGTCTAACTAAAAATAAATAAATAAATAAATTAATTAATTAAATTGCTTTGTTTGTTTTACAAAAAACAAACAAACAAAAAAAACTATTTTTTTTTTTTTAAATAAAATTTTAAAAAGCTTTTTTCCCTTGGAAGATATGCTTCTACCACCATCTTTACTGTTGTGGTATTCTCCCACAGTTTCTCCATTTCTTTGAGTGCCACGTCTCTCTTATATTTTTGTTGTAACAGCTCAGGAGGGGATCCTTTTCTCCCCTCTAAGAAGGCCTCAAAATTTTTTAGAACCCCTGCTTTTAATGAATCAAAGCACCGTTTTCCTCAAATGTATGCTTACTTGCTACACACTTCGTGACATACACTCACCAGCAACTTCATGAGGTATATAGTAGGCTCAGACCCCCTTCACTTTTTTCAATTTTGTTATGTTGCAGCCTGATGCTAGAATAGTTTCAACTCATTTTTTTCTCATTAATCTACACTCAGTACCCCATAATGACAACTTGAAAACAGAATTTTAGGATTTTTTGTAAATTTATTAAAAAGAAAAAATGGAAATATCACATTTACAGATTCAGACCATTTACTTAGTACTGTACGTAACTACTGTAGTACTACTACTGTAATTCTGTACCTGTTCAACTGCTTGTTAGTGCAAATATCTAATCAACCAATCAAACACTAGAAACCTAATGCATTTAGGCATGTAAACACGGTCATGATGACCTGATGAAGTTGAAATTGAAGTTCAATTGAGCAGGGGAAGAAAGGTGATTTAAGTGACTCTGAAGGTGCCATGGTTATTGGTGCCAGATGGGCCGGTCTGAGAATTTCAGATCTACTGGGATTTTCCCACACAAGCATCTCTAGAGTTTACAGAAAATGGTCTGGAAAAGAGAAAATATCCAGTGGGCGAAAAGAGGAGAATGGCCAGACTGCTTTGAGCTGATAGGAATGCAACAGTAACTCAAATCACCATTCACTACAACCAAGGTATGCAGAAGAGCATCTCTGAACAAGTAACATGTCGAACCTTGAAGTAGATACGGCTTGTAGGGCTACAGCACCAGAAGACCACATATGGTGTCACTCCTGTCAGTTAAGAATGGGACACTGAGGCCACAATCCACACAGGCTCAATAAAATTGGACAGTAAAAGACTGGAAAAACATTGCCTGCTCTGATGAGTCTCAATTTCTGCTTTTTTGGATGGTACGGTCAGAGCTTGTGGTAAACAACATGAAAGCATGGATACACCTTGTATCAACAGTTCAGGCTAGTGGTGGTGTAATGGTGTGGGGGATATTTTCTTGGCACACTTTGGGGTCCTTAGTACCAACTGAGCATTGTTTGAACACCACAGCCTATTGGATTATTGTTGCTGACCACGTCCATCAATTTATTAATTATTAATTCCTGATGACTGCTTCCAGCAAAGTAAAGGGGGGATGTTACAAAGCAAAAATCATCTAAAACTCATTTCTTGAACATGACAATGAGTTAACTGCACTCAAATGGCCTCCACAGTCACCAGATCTCAATCTAATAGAGCACTTTTGGGATGTGGTGGAACAGGAGATTCACATCATGGATGTGCAGCCAACAAATCAGCAGCAACTGTGTGATGCTGTCATGTCAATATGGACCTAAATCTCTGAGGAATGCCTCCAGCACCTTCGTGACTCTATGCCGCAAAGAATTCAGGCAGTTCTGAAGGCAAAAGGGGGTCCAACCCTGTACAAGCAAGATGTAACTAATACTATTAAATCTGATTCCTGCTGGTGCTGAAAATATGAAAGTGGTTTGATTTGACCAAAAAGCAAATGTGCAATAAAGCAAAACTGTGACTGAAAATAAGCTAAAATCTCTCTCCAGTTGAAGAATTTGAGTTTACTGCTTGCAAGGTCGTCCCTATGATTGACAGCTATTTTTACAGCAATTATAGAAATCTTGAGTGGAGAAGCTTTAGATAAACTTACTGTCAGAATTTTACTTTTTTTTTTTTTTTTTTATTGTTTTTGTTGTTTTTTTTTTTTTTTTTTTGAAATTTAG
>VUQI01030534.1:4609-18044 GCA_015106735.1 Paratilapia polleni | reverse complement strand
TGTCAGAATTTTTTTTTTTTTTTTTTTTTTTTATTGTTATTGATGTTTTTTGTTTGTTTTTTAAGAACTATAGGAGCCAACATTATACCACAGATTAAAATCTGATTTTTTTTTCATGATGTAATCTTTTCATTGCCTTGAACTTAACATCAGGATCATTCAGTCCAAATCTCCAATAAAGCTGGATGTTTGGTTGAACTCGAGCATTATAGATCGACGTATACAGTACATCAACCATAATGTGTTTGCCTCCCTTGCTGCTGTGAATACTGTTCTCTGCTTTAATTGATGACATTTAGCTCCTCGCTTCTACTCCGTTTGATTCATTCACATTTTAAAAGGCAGGTATTAAACACCTCTGTTACTTTACATAAACAATTCATTAAGCTGATATGACACTGGGGACCCCGGCAGGAAAACACATCCCCACCGCCCACAACAATTAATGACCTCGCAACAGCCGACGCCTCACTGCAATGAGGCAGGAAGCCGTATTCCAATAACAAGTGCTCATTAGCAGATCACCACTCTCACACTATGAAATACAAACCCATATGAACTGGCTATTCTCTTTTACTATTTTTCTGTTTGGTATTCATACAGCATACAGCCACCCTTCCACTGGAGCAGTTGGGAAGTGTGTAAAAGAGGTTTTCTTTCTGAGAGGGAATTGTCATAAAAACTAATATTCCCAAAGTGGAGGTGACCTTTGAGAAATTGAGTCTTGAGTCATAAAACCCAATTCTGCACAAATGGAACTGACCTCCAGTATGTGGGAGGAAAAAATGAAATAAAACCCTGTTCTGGCTTCAAAATTGTGATGACAAACTGAATTTGTGCAAATTTGTGCCTCCATTCTCTGCTTATTCCTAAACCAGTACCCTCACTCTTCTCTGTGACTCCCCCTCTTCTCCATCAAATTCATGATTGAAACTTTTGTTCAAATTCTAATCACAGTTTTTAGCTTCATTTTCCCCTGCTCCTCATGCTGCTGGCTTGTATGCATCAAAACTGTTTGTCAGATGGTCAAATAGCTTTTTGAAAACCAACTCCCTTCACACAATTTAAACATCAAGCACTGCCTTTTCATTCTCTACCCAGTTATGACTGTCATTTTCAAGTGAAAAACAAGAGCAACATCACAAATTATGCCATGTAGGAAGTTAACTGTTATTCACAAATTTTACAAATACCAAATTTCCTCCTTTTACTCCCTTTTTTAGTCAAAAAGGCTGCTTTCAAAGTCAGTTTTGTCTTCGTTGGAAATGCTTTTGAGTTTCATCAAGGTTGGACAAAACATCATCATTCGAGCTTGTGTAGTTTTTGTGCCAATTCAGATTGATCGTCTGTGGTTTTGAAAGTCAGTGACAATGTCATCCTGAGGACAGGGATGCCAGATCAGTGAAGTATCCAGTATCAAAAACCATCAAGCTTCTCAATTCTTATCCTTCTCCATACGTCATGTCTAAATTAGACGCCATCAGAATGTCTTAGAAGGCTTAGATGTTAGAAGAAAATAGAGGAGGAGCTTGTTGCAGATGGCAGTTTCTAACATGGTGTTAATGTTATGAAAGGGTGTATTTTAACCCAAACCATGATCTATTGTTAAATCTAACCAAACAGAAACTGAAAAAGAAAAGTCAGTACATACTTCCTCAGTTGGGATAATGCTATTCTAGATCACTACCCTCTGTGTAGAAACGTTCTCTGGATTAAAGTGATACCCAGTGCATTGAAATGTGACAAGACAGGGTCAAAATAAAGCATTGCTATAAAACAAGTTGCTAGTGAGAATGCTGTGTTCCCTCCCCTTCCTCTGTTCTTCTTCCTCCTCCCATCTCTCACTTTCCTCCCTCTGTCCTCATTGCTCGCTTCTGTCTTCTTGCCACCTCTTTTTTATCCTCTTCCCTCCCCCTACCCTCCTCCTTCTAAAGCAGAGTGCTTTCTGGGGGGTGTTTATAGAGCTGATAAGTGGCAGATGACAATCGCTTGGCGAGGCCAGAGATAGGGCTGCCAGAACCTTGGCTGCCATCTATCAAACCTCCCACAGTGAGCCAGGCTACACCCAGCCATGGAGGGAGGGAGAGAGTTCAGGCATGAAAAAGGTAAGAGCTCTCCATCTTCAGACATAGGAGGACCTCCCCCCTGACAGACCACCAAACATGCAATGGAGAGTTGCATTAAATAATGCTTACTTTAGAGTGTACTGCAGCTGGCTGGGATATTCAGAACACCATTTGAGTAGTTGTACTATGTTGTGTGGATTAGTGTGTACATATATATATATATATATATATATATATATGTATGCAGTTACCCCCCCCCCCAACAAATAATAAATAATAAATGACAGAATCTATATGTGTGTGTCTTTTTTGTTTGTTCTCATCAACAATTCATCTGATCTTCACACAGAAGTGCAGTGTTGAGTTTTAAGTTCAACAGGTGGAAGCCCAAACCAAACAACAAAGCCCATACAAAAATCCAAATAGTGGAGCAGCAAACTGAATTAAGGGAGGGAACACAGACAGTATGACAAAAAGTAAGGAGCAGGGTAGGACTATTTATACACATGAGGGTAATCAGAAAGAGTGGAAACAGAAGTGTAACGAGACAACGAGACAGGAGGAGGGAAGTAAAACTAGACACAAGCCTCTGGAGACAAATAAATACCAAACTAAAACAGGAAGTGAGAAACAATAACTAAATAGGGAGACACAGACATGAGTAAACTTGACATACAGAGAAAGACAAAGGAGGATGAGATAGGAAACACTGAGGGAACAACCAAACTAAAAAAAAGACTAAGAAAATACATGACAATCAAAACATACAAACTAAGAACCAAAACAGAGCATACTATAATAAACAAGAATTTAAAAGTCCAAAAACTCAGACCCAGGACCATGACTGAAAATGGTCATAAGCACAACTAGCAGTTTTTTCATTTTTAGTTCATAGTCTGAAAAAGAAGGTCCAATGGTAACTGGCATCAAAATAAAGTTCTGCCACTATCCATGTGGTTTTTCTTTTCAGTGTGCTCTTTAGAACTAAAACAAATATGAATTCAAAATGACAACTAATAAGTCATATTATCAGTCTATAGAGGGTCTTTGCAAAAGGTGAAGAAATACTGACTAAGGAATAGTCATGAAAATCACTGACAAAACTCTGCTATTAATGTGTAAAATAATGGACAAATGGTAAGACCCAGGCGGTTCAGGCGGTCCTTCAGAAACTATTAACACTTGTCTCTTTGACATGACTCTGATCGGCATACACTGAGTGGGAAGCAACATGTGATATGTGATTTTCCATAAAAGTGCTACCTACTAATAATACTGTATGTGCTGGTTACTTTATGTCATGCATACTAATTGCTTTAGGTTCCTGTGAGTTTGCTTTAATTATAAAGGACTACCTAAAAAGGCATGTTGTAATTTTTACAATTACAATGTGCCTTTGTACATTTGATCACTGAGCTTTAAAGGTTGTAGTAGTTCTTTTCTTAACTTTTTAGCAGTCTAGCAGTTTCCCTTGCTTCCAGTCTTTGTTAAACTTTCCTGATGCCCTTAATTAGCCAAGAGTTTCAGCTCTATATTTAAGAAACATGACTAATATCAACCCTAACCCTATCGGAAATAAAGTACAGTAAATAAGCTAAGCTTCACAAAACTTTTTTTTTCGTTGACTTCACACAGCCTTTAAAAGTTGGTGTGAAGCTCTGAAAAATAAACGAGTGGGATACTGGTTCAGCCATAATCATTGTTAGTTTTAAAAAAGTAGAACATATTTATAAAAAGACTCGTTCATTTTTGTGTCATAAACACATAAACTTTTCAAATTTTAAATAAATAATTACATTTCAATTAGGTTGTTTACCAAAGCTGGACAGTGAAATATTCTACTGTAATCATGTTTTTTTTCTCCCAATAATACTTTACATCACTGTTTCATTCTCAGTAATTACATTGCAGCCTGTTCAAAGTTCTGTTACTGCAGTATATAAAAATAGTTTTGCAACTCAAAACTTAAATATTAATACTTTCAAGTAAAATTATAACGTGTTGTTAACTTTGTGGCCATCCTTCTTGCAAAAGCCATATTGCCAAGTAAGAGCAAGTAAGAAGCAGAAGAGGAGGAAGAGAGGCTCCACTTACTGCTCCTGACAAAAAAATTGACATGGAAAGCCAACACTTAACGCCTCCCTCCTCCATCACTCTGATGGATGACCTTTACAGTACATATGACTCATCTTCTGGGCTGACTGGGTGAGAGAGCATGTTAGAGATTGAGAGGGAGAGAGCAGACGGTGGGGGTGCTGGTGAGGAAACCACTTGCCTTCCCCTGCTGTCTGATCACCAGGTGCTGCCGCATGGGCTGGTTCAGACAGTGCAATGGCATATTACAAAGTGGGAAAGGAAAAGGCTGACATGGTAAAGAATAAAAAACTGTGACCGTATACAAGTAATGTAAGGGACTTTTGATGGGCTCCTCTGCATCTGATATTACCATTTGCCTTTACTACATACTGAAATCTTCTCTTTCCCTCTCAAAGCAAAAAAATAACAATTTCCTGTTGTTCATCCAAGATGTCTGACAATAAAATTTTAGTATGACACCTCAGAAGAAGAATCCATAAGTTCAGTTTTATTTCAATTTTACATATCAGACAAAGACTGTTGACTGTTGCCAGAGTCAGTCATCTCCCGTGAACAGGACAGTTTGATCTTCAGTTCATCTTCACTGTGTTCACACTTGGGTTTTGCAAAATTTTGATCTGCTGAGCTGCATTCAGATCACCCACAAAGCATGTCAGTGCCAAAACTAGAGGCCTTTATGCAACCATCAAATCTGGAAGGAAGACTCAAGTTGTCCCGGAGTGACAACTGGCAGACAGACCACCTTGCAAACCTTAAAAACTGAGCCAAGACACAGTTCCTGGCATCTTCTCTTTCAGGGATCTTGCACTAATTCTGTAGTATGTGCCACCATTGAGGCTATCCTTCTTCCCCTCACCCTGCTTTGTTGTGTACTGCCTTTCCTTCTTCCTCCATTTTTGTCAGAGCTTTAATGTGTACATTTAATGTGAAGCATCTTGTAGTGGGTGCTAGCTGGTCCTTGTGTACCATGAATCTGTATCCTTTTAATGACTGCAGTGAAATCAGTCAGTATGTGTGCTCTAAATCAGCACTTTTAAGCACTTCACTTGGTTATAATGTGTGTTTTTTCTCTGTGTTTCTCTTGTATAAATGTAAGCATGTGTATATACATAAACTGAGCTTCTGTGTAATGACAAATGGCTGATTAGAATGTGTGTTTGCTGAAGAGCTTAAACACTGACAGACATTAAGGGAAATAAACTGAAGTTTCTACAACCATGATAAACAAAATAAATAGAAATTTACCAGCAAAATGTTAAGATGATATGTGATGTCTCAAAGGCTTTTTGTTCTTCTTTTTAAATGGAGGATTAGATGCCATAACTAATCTGTCAGTCTTGTATTGTAAATGCTCACATATATATATGCATTTAGTGAGCAGATTTGTGTGGATTCCCCATGTAGCCTGCTGGCACTGCGAAGCAGCCAAGGCCAGGCTGCCGGGCAGTCAGGCGGCCGGGGCTCTCGCAGGGGAGTCGCACAGGCTTCTCCTGTGCTGAAACTCAACTTAGAGGGAATATCCTCCATTATCACTGGAGGGAGGACAAGCAGTCTAAATACTAAAGGAGAAAACCTTGAGCTTTCAATCGCTTTCCCCGCCTCCTCATCTCGCCTGTACAACAATCTATTGGAGGGACCGTGAATGCTCGAGGTTGCTCATCTTATTCATGCTGTGGCTGTTCTGGCTGCATGTGTGTTGACTGGAAGCCATGACGGAAAGAAAAAAAAAACTCCTGCTTTTGTGTAGGAAACATTCAGCAAAACTGACCCTGGCACAGACAGCTGAAACTACTGAATAAGGGAGCAATTACTGTTTTTTTTTCTATACCCATTAAATTTATGGAAAGGGATAAGGCACTGGATTTACCAGTTCTGAATTATCTGAAACCCCTCAGAGAACAAATGTCAAAGCAAAGGGCCTGATCATGTATTCAATAAAATCTGGGGATATTGATGCATTCCCTTCTTTAGTAATCAGTTTCTCATTTTACAAACACTTTTCAAGATGCACCAGCTGCACTACAAAATAAATTCATTCAGGTATATGTTGCAAAGCTGTGTAGACCTCCAGAGTTTTTATTTCAAAACTCAATATTTCAAAATATGGATCTACATCTACACATAATGAGAGACAACAGTGCTAACCAACTACTACTACTAACTTAAGAATTTAAGCACTTTAATTTTTTAGGAGTTGGAGACACAAATCCCCTTTGGGGTTGCATCAGGATATCTTCAGATATTCTTTTAACCTTGTGAGCAAATATCTGAAAGGACAATTACAGAAAGCAGTCAGAAGAAAGGAATGACTTTGGTCACTTTTCACTTCTACAGACATATCTCCCGGTAGCAGCCTGCACTGAAATGTCCACAGACAAGCCACAGAGCAGGATGGCACATTCAAGTATCAGCATAGCCTTGAGGCACAGTGGCCTGATGGGTAACTGTACGATAAGAGAGCCCGCTATATCAAGACGTTATCCTTGGCAAATAACCCATCTTGTTCTGGGGCTCCTAATTACAATCCAGGTGGGATGAAAATCTGGTAAAGTGATAATGTTTGGAGAAATCACAGCAACCACCGATAATTGTAATATCAGGTTATCTGATGGAGATTAAAAATTAGCTGTTGTCTGCTGCCTTACTATTTCTGTTTTACTGTACATTAATAATAGCAATATTAAGCACATTGCTGGTACACTTGCTGAGTGAGGATGGCTCATTTGGAAAAATGCCAGATGACTCTGAGCAGTAACAGGCAAAGGAGGGATGGAGGTGTTGGGAGGGAGGTGTTGGGAGAGGAGACAGAATGCCGGCAGTTCCCCTCAGGAACCTGAGCGATAGGGTTTAGATTGTAAATAAAGGGCGGCCTTCGGCATAAATAACAAAAGAAACAAAACGGCAAACAAAAAAAACACACACACAAAATACAAAAACTAAAAAAAAGCCTGGGCTTTTTGCCACACTTGCCGACTTTTAAAAAAAAGCCAGAGATGTGACCGGTGGGTAAACTGGCATTAGGCTGCTAGCGCCCACTCAGAAGCTACATATGTGGGACAGATTCAGAGGATAAGAGGGAGATATCTCTCCTCCCTGGGGGCTCCAGTGTATCACAGCCTGGATTTTACCTGCAGGGCCAAGCAATTTCTAATGTACTGAGTGTCAACAACAGGATGAAGGAGTTCACTATCATTAATGCCTTTTCTATGCTGAAGGAAAATAGAGATGCAAGTAGAAGCACTTTGCAGTATACTGATGGATTTAAAGCAAAAGGGGCATTAAACAAAGGTGGCAACTTTTCAAGTCAGTCTGTCAGAAGTGAGCAACAGCCTCTTTATAAAGCTGCAATGATGAACCAATGATCTGCCAACACGGAGATCAGCTAACCGTGCCATTAGTCCACAGTGCAGATTGTATTAGTTTTACAAACTGCATTGTGTTGTGTATTCTGACACCTTTCTATCAGAACCAGCATTAACTTCTTCGGCAGTTTGAGCTACAGTAACCCGTCTGTTGGATCGGACCACGGGGGCCAGCCTTCGCTCCCCACGTGCATCAACAAGCCTCGGCCGCCCATGACCCTGTCGCCGGTTCACCACTGTTCCTTCCTTGTACCATTTTAGATAGCTACTAACCAATGCGGACTCTTTCCTTTTCAGTGAGTTCTCGATGTTTTACCATTTTGAAGAGGAGTGAGGAATTTCAAACTGAATTCACGTTTTTATACCCAAATTTGAGCCGGCACACTGGACTTCTCTGAGAAGTCAGAAATTAACCAAATATAACATTCAACCACTAAAACTAATTTTTCTGCTCAGGAATGCAAGTAAATAACAAATTTGGCATCTTAATTGAAAAATAATAATGTGCTTTACTATTTTTTTCTGCTTTCTTATAAAACAGTAAATTAAAAAATTCATGGACAACAACAATAATTATATTTTAGCATTAACAATATAATTTTGATTAAGGAGCTTGCTCATACTGGTGGATTAACCATTACACAAACATAAAAAATGATTTTGGTAATTACCAATACTGTTAATTTAGGGCAGTAGTGGCACAAACCTTACATTGGGTGGTGGTCTAATAAATTTGTTAAGCACTATAGATAGATAGATAGATAGATAGATAGATAGAAGAAGTCCTTCACACTTGAAAATAATATAAACTTACCTAATCACTTACAAAGTACTTTGTTATGTTATGTGATTCTGGTTTTAGAATTCATGTCATTCCTCTGGTGGTCTAGGCAGAGAAATAGTTGTAATCATGAACAAATCTTCCCCAAATCCACATGCTAGAGATCTAATATTAGATGAATATTAAACTTTAATTCAATCACTCTGTCTGCATGATAGAGCTATTCATGGTCACAGATAGCAATTACACCATTTTGGAATGTAGGAAATTTGACTCATCTAAATCTCAGCTCACCCTAACTAGTATTATTCTGTATATTTATAGTATATATATAATACTGTTAGGTGAATTTGTTTGCTGTTCACTAAAATTATGTGCATGGTTATGTGTGAATGCAGTTTCTTCTCAAAATGTACCCTTGAGAAAATGAGAAAAGGCTGGAATCCCACAGGTACTAAACCTGTGGGATTCCAGCCTTTTCTCATTCCCAACCTGTCACTATTTGGCATCCTTTTTCAATGCAGGGTTGACACTGCGATAGTGTGTCTTAACCCATATATGTTCTTTTATAAATGAGCAAGTGATTATAGAACTAAACAGAGAGACAAAGAAACTTGAACCTTGAGTAAAATAAAAAACCACTAGCAAAACAAAGTGAGAAAACAATGGTTCCAAAAGGGACACAAACACTGGTATCCTGGGTGACAATTCTGAAACTTATACTTCCACCACCCTATTTGTCTCCATTGCAGGTCTTCCAAATAAGAAACAATCCTTTATGTTGCCAGAGAATTTGTTCTCATTGTGTAATGAAGCCACTGCTGTTGCGTCACGGCACCAATGCCTCAGTACATTTCCCGTTCCCTTTTCCATTGTTACTGACATGTTTCCTTGAAAGACTAACCTGATGAAAGCTGAAACCACTGTGCCTTTAGGTGCTTTAAGTGCTTCACTACTAAAGTGTGATGTGGATGGCATGCAAACCAGAAACACATTAGTATTAATGAGGAATAATGGCTTAAACATTTCAAACATGCTAGATAGCTACATTGGCAAAAGCACGCCTGAATAGGGAAATAAATTAGAACGCGTTCCCTATATTCCTTTATGCATTATGTAGCTCATTCACAATTTAGTCTTTTATTTCAAGCTTTCAACTTTTGTGTCTGTCTGTCTGTTTAGTACTGACTGTGCATTTCTTTGCATGCATTCACAACGTGCTATTTCAAACACGTGGACTTAGACATGGGTGGGTGTAACCACCACTTCAAAGATGCCACAGTTGTAGCTATAGCTAGCTAGAAAAGGTCTTTTTGATAATGGTTGTAAGATCCCCTGCTTGGATGTTTGGCAGCTCTCCTCATGCTGCTATGAAGGACAGTCCATTTATTCATGTCCGTTCCCAGAGCCCTAGAAGCCTGGCTCCCCAATGCTCCCTCAAAGAGCATGAAACAACGGGTATATTCTGTCACAAGAGAGTGGAGGGGTGAAAGAAAGTGTGTGTGCGTGTGTGTGAGAAAGGGTACATGAAAACTTGAAGTGTAGAGAATCTTTGTGCATCTGTCTAATTGAATGGCCCTAGTGTCTTTGTGCTTTTGTGTTCATTTCTTGTATGTGTTTTTGTGTGTGTATGTCTGTCGTGAGCATATGTGACATCCCCTGACTCAAGGGGAATACCCACCAGATATTATGCCACACTGTTCTCTGTAAAACCGCTCCGCACAAAGGGTCCGTTTCATGCTCAGCTCTTTAGAAGCTTATACTTCAAAAATGTGACTGGGTGGGTAGTGGTTTGCATTGTGACAGTGCTTGAGGCTTTTTGTCCTTGGTTTGACTCATGGGAACTAGGTACAGTTTTGACTTAGGAGTCTCGTGTTTCTGGTTTCAGTCATATCATAGTGTTAATTCCCACATTATGAACAGATAGCGTATGTGTAAAGTCACTGAAGGCCGTTTTATTATTAGTTGTGACTGCTGCATGTCCCAAAGGGAAGGTTCCTTTTGCACCTTAGCCCTGACACTTCAACTGAAACTGTGGTCTGCTTCTTCCCACTCAGCAGATACTCTTGCATTCCTCCAGGTCACTTTGAGGCTTTTGTTAAAAAGAGACTTCAAGTGTTCAAGCAGCCCTTAGCTTCTCAAAACAAGTGCAACAGGAATGCATATTTTAGTGCTCTGTGTGCACTAAGAACATCCCCAAAACAAGATTCCAATCTAAAACCTTTTCACGTGAACATGTCTGAGACATGGTCTTTCAGCCATGTAGCTTCACCTGAGTCACCTTTTTAATATTTATGCCACATAAGATTCAAGAAAACTGGGGGTGCATTAATTTTATTTGTTCAGCTTAGGTTTTCTGTGTATTCTTCAAAGCTTGTTGACTGGTAAGACAAAACAAACTAAAGAAAGGCTCAGTGATCTTGTTAATATAGTAATATTTGTGATCTAAAGCCTTTTTAAAGTATCCACACTGCAATTGTTGATGCCACAAAGTGAATTAAATAATTACAGTTACTTTAGCTTTTAGTGATAAGTCAAACTTTACTGACATTGTCCTACACCAACAAGTACTAGGAAGACAGTAGCTCTCTTTGTTGTTGAATGTGTAACTGGGCCTGATTTAACATTAAAATTGTAATCGTATGCTGAAAAAAAAATTAATTCTTTCCCTTGAGTCAGATCTTCATTCACATTGATGCTGAAACTTGAATTCAGTTTATATCCTTGCAGAATCAGCTTCAGATCTACAACATCACCCAAAAAGCTGGCTTCCATCTATTGTTAATAGGAACAACTAGCTCTAACGCCTGAGTTTTAATGCTGCCTGTGGCCTCTTGAGAGACTCGTTCATGTTCTGTAATCTAGACTGAACACTACACTACTACAGTGAAAAGATAAAATCTGCTTAAAAAGCAATCTAACTTCATACTATCCCACTGGGGTCTCCTTCTAGACGGTTTTCAACACATTTAAAGAAATCGAGTTGAAAATAATTTGTCCCACAATTTTTAAAGTTAACAGTATACAACCACTTTCCTGTTTCTTTGTCCATTGACTGGATTATCTTTGTTCCCTTTTCTGAATTTCAGTACAGTTTTAGGTATTTGGCACACCAGAATTCTTTAAGTTCTATTTTTTAATATATCTAATGAATCCAAAGACCATGATTCATCCCAGCTAATTACTCCTCTTAGTGAAGTTCAGGTACCAAATTCACAATTCGGATCAAATTATCCAAAGGAAATGCATAATTGTCTGTGCATGAAAGCATACTACTGAAAACATAATCTCTTTATGTCTGGGATTAGCTGTACACTTTCCATGACCCCTTCACATCGCTTGTCTGTCTAAATGTTCCCACTGCTTGGCCTTCCTGTTTTCATGTATCAAAGGGCCCTTCATAGGCTGCTTGCCATTGGATAAATTGAGAAAATTACTCTGAAATGAGCCTGGAAAAGAACATCTCTCTCTAATTCCAGCCTTCTGTAATGTTGTACTTTACACTAGGAGTCCCCTACTCCCCACACCTTATCATTACTGTTTTTTTGCCTCTGTTTTATTTATTTATTTGTTTATTTATTTATTTATTGCACTGAGTACTGTAAATGTGTCCCACTTGTGACTCAGTTTCACACTTTGCTTTTTGCTCGAGGTGAAAGAAAATCTTGCTGTCATGTTTGGGAAGAACTGCAGAAAGTGTTCATGTCAGTCCCTCTACCCTAGCAACTAAGTTAGGGGATTTTTCAAGGACACACAGAACAGCATTCATATTCATGCATGGTGATCAAATGTAAACGATTACCCAAAGGATTATGGCAGCAGTAACATTTTCTCTCAGTCTGAGATTTTAGGCCCCGTTTTTAGAACATTTTTTTTCCTGCTTGTGCAAGACATCAAAGCCAAAGCCATAGTCTTAATGCAACAACAATAGATCAGTTTGATAGACAGACACTCAGACATACTGTCGGCTACTGCGCACTTACAGGAGCATGTGCACACAGATTGGGGCAAAATTCACTTGCAACACAAGATAAAGGGGAACTTCACTGTACTGAAGATTGATACAAAAGCTGAAGACAAGCTGATGGTGCAAATATTTACTAATTTGTCTTCTTTCAGCCAGCCTGTCTTCATTGCCTCTTCCTTTGTGATGAAGCAGTCAATGCCTTACTCCAACAACAAATCAATGACAGTCTGCCTGATCAAAGAGTAGGACACATGCCTAAAACAACGTCAGGCTACATATAAAATATTTAGATGGTGCAGAGGAAGACAGTAGAGGAGCGAGAACAGAGCAAAAATGGGAGCTGCAGGAAGCGCTGCAGGAGGAACATAGAGGGAAAGGAACAAGATGACTCCCACTCAGCAGCCTCCTCCTCCTGGTGATGTGTTTGAACTGGACTGTGGTATATTCTGTTTAAAAGGGTTTCTTTTTCTGCCTGTTTCTCTCATGTTCTATCCATCCTGTAAGTTATCTTGGCCAATATATGACTCTTCTGCTCAGTATCTAGACTGATGGCTCACTAATTCCATTTTCCCTTTTTTTGGTCTAATACTGTGCAATTTTTTTAAATATTTGAGAGATTCAGAAGATGAGAAACTAGTAATTTATTTTGCTCTACAAAGTCTGGTTTGCACATCAAAAAAGAAGGTTTTTAGTTGGTCTTTACAAATAAAGAGCTTATTAATAATGTAGTAGAACTGAGCCAATGTTAGTGTGTTGCATTCAGGCTATGCTTTCATCTGGGATGAGATACTGTTCGCTAGAGCTGTTTGCTCTGAAGTATAGGAAATAAACAATAAGGCATTTCAAACTCTGCAGTAAATTTACATGAAATTAATATTACATTGTAAAAAAAAGAATGCCTTTAAAGCGTTAACCATGAATAATGTCTGTTCTAGTCAGTATGGTGGGATATACTAGCTAGAGTTCTTTTCTTGTGACTGGAACTGAAGTGAAGAAACTTTTTTTTTGTGTGTGTCTCTACTTGAGTTTCATTAGAAGAAAAGAAAGTTATTTATCTACGGCTTATTGCAAAATGGGTATTTTAATACAGCTAAAGATGATGAGCCACCTACACATCTTTTCGAGAAGTTCTTTTTTTTTTTTTTTTTTTTAATTTGTTTAA
>VUQI01030533.1:0-15079 GCA_015106735.1 Paratilapia polleni | reverse complement strand
CCAGCCACTGTTAGTATAAAAGCAGATACCTCCACCTTTTGTCTTCCCGGAGAGCTCCGTGTGGCGATCCGCTCTGAAGAGTTGGAATCCTGCTACCTGCAGCGCAGAGTCCGGTATCGATCCACACAGCCACGTTTCCCTGAAGCACAAAACAGCAGATGAGGACAGATCTCTGTTTTTCCCCATCAGTAGCTGGAGTTCATCTATTTTATTGCCCAGTGAGCGTACGTTGGAGAGGAATATTCCCGGTAGCGGAGTACAGAGGCCGCCCCGGCGGAGACGCACGAGCACTCCGGCTCGCTTTCCTCTCCTACGGCGTCTCACTTTGTGAATCAGAATGGCCAAGATATCGACAGATGAGGCGATGAATGATGGAAATAAGTCCTCAGGGGTTGTAGCCCTGATGTTCATGAGCTCATCTCTGGTGTAAGAGCTCCTGGTTGTATGGCAAAACACTGTGTTTACAAACAAACAAACAAAAAGCAGAGCGCACCACAACACACAGGCAGCCGTCACAGGCACCATCTTGCTAAAGAAACCAGTTTGAGATGACTGAGCTTTACAACATGGTGTGTTATCCTGCTGGAAGTAGCCATCAGAAGATGGGTATACTGTTGTCATAAAGGCTTGGACATGGTCAGCAACAATACTCAGGTAGGCTTTGGTGTTTAATCGATGCTCAGCTGGTATTAAGGGGCCTAAAGTGTGCCAAGAAAATATCCCCCACACCATTAGACCACCACCAGCAGACTGAACCATTGATACAAGGCAGGATGGCCCCATGTTTTCATGCTGCTTACACCAAATTCTGACCCTACCATCTGAATGAGGCAGTGTCTTTTCAGTCTTCTATTGTCTAATTTTGTGAGCCCTTGCGAATTGTAGCCTCAGTTTTTTGTTCTTAGCTGACAGGTGTGGTACCGAGTATGGTCTTCTGCTGCTGTAGCCCATGTCCTTCTTATCAGTTGGAAGCAGTCTAGCCATTTTTCTCTGACCTTTGCCATCGACAAGGTATTATCACCTAGAGAACTGCCGCTAACGGGATATTTTCGCTTTTTCGAACCATTCTCTGTAAACCCTAGAGATGGTTGTGTGGAAAAATCCCAGTAGATCAGTAGTTTCTGAAATACTCAGAGCAGCCCATCTGGCACCAACAACCATGCCATGTACAAAGTCACGTTAAAGTCACCTTTCTTCCCTATTCTGATGCTCGGTTTGAACTTCAGCAGTTTGTCTTGACCATGTCTACGTGCTTAAATGCATTGAGTTGCAGCCATGTGAATGGCTGATTAGATATTTGTGTTAATGAGCAGTTGAATAGGTGTACTTAATGAAGTGGCTGGTGAGTGTATAATACATAAAGTTTAATTCCCAGTGAAGATCAATTAGTATTTTTGCTTAAAATGGCCATCCCTGTCCACTTCTGCTAAGTACATCCATGACTGTCAGCCATACCTGATCAACCCATCACACGGCCAGTCCAATAAGATTTGAGTTTTGGGGGAGTGTAACACATACATGGATTCCTCAGAGGCACTTCACTGGTATTTAGTGCTGGATTATTTTGCAGTTTCTGAGCTCCCAGAAACTAATGTATTGGCTGTACTAACATTAGCCATAAGCTAGCTAATGACATAACCATTGACTACAGTATTGTTTTTGTGTGAAAGAGTTCCTGTTTTTCTGTGTGTTTGTGAGAGAGCTGTGCCTTTGACTGATCTCAGAGCTCACCAAGAACTCCTGCATTTTTTTCCCCTCCAGTTGCCTTTTTTTTCTCACATCACTGTTCATTTCAAAGTAGTTTCATAAAGCCCAGAGAAATGCAATATTTTTGCAGGAGCTGAAACATTTTCAGCTCAGCCTTATGCATCACCTACTCAAATTGCAACACTCGAAGCGAATTTGAGTCTAATCATGCCCACTGGCATCTTTTCATTGACTTTGCATGCAAACGCCCAATGCATAAAATTTATGTTATGTTCTATTTGAGAGCGCATGAACACATTTTCCATAGAAAGATTGTTTGACCAGCTGGATGGCACTGTACACTGTGTGTTGCCCTTGCAACAGATTTTCAGAGGCTACATAAACAGCTACCATGTATTTGATGCCAAATCACCTCCATGAATGTCGTCTTCGAAAGATGGCACGTGGCTGCGAAGAAATCCAAGAATAGCACAATGCCAGGCATTCGGACGTAGTTAGGATTCCTCTCAGGAAATGTGACATGAAATATTAACCTTGTTTTTTGTCCTAATTGGCTGAAGCTTCTAAGAAGGTGAGAGGTGAAGTTTAAAAAGCACTTTGAACATGAACAGAAAGAAAATAGCAGGTGACGGCTTACCGAAGGATGTCGTGAACACGAGACGTCACATTTAATGAAATTTGTTTTCAAGCTGTTTCCCACTCTTCAGTTAATAAATTTCCTGCACATATATCTGTGTCACTTACCTGCTGTACCTGCTGTTTTAGGCGCTGTCTACAGGAAATGTACTCCAGGAACACAATAATAATATAAAACCAGTTTTCAGGAGTGTGACAAATCCTGCATGGCAGGCAGCAGCTTGTACCATTGTGTTTCACATTAAAATAAATCCATTGATATTCAATGAGTATGAGTGTTTTGAGTACTTGTGGACTTTCTGGCTTAAATATTTATTCATAAGTTCGGGAACACAACCACACCTGTCACTTTTAAATCTTTTCTTTCTTTCTGTGAACACACACCCCACCCACACACACTTCATTCATTTATTTAATTCCTCTTGCCTGTTCCATATCCTGATTTAGTTTTGTTCCTGCTCTCCTTTGTGTTAAATATTTTTGGTTTCTTCTAACCACTCTACCTGTTTCTGTTGGTCATCTTCATTTTCATTTCTATCTCATTTTGGTGAGCTTTATTTTTATATTATATTTATTATATTTTTCCTCTAAGGGTTTTCTACAATTTCCATTTTTTTCAGCTTCTTAATATATTTTTTGTCATTTGGGACAAAAGAAAACTAAGCTGTGGTAAAAAAAGTTATCTCCTTTTTTTGTTAAAGTAAAGCAAGAACTTGTTTTCTAACTCAAAAACATCTCTGACTTTAAGAGGAAACTATATAATGACGTAGGTGTAAGAACTTTAGGTAAATATGGGCTCAGAGCCTTACCTTTAATTGAATCCTTCCTTCTTCTCCAGACAAAAACCTGTATCACAGCAACACCCTTTATTTATTGTCCTTCATCTTGAATTATTACAGGGGGGGAAGAAAGGGAGCCATTAATTAGACAAGGATATACGATGTCTCAATGCCAACAATTTGTCTTGCAAGTGATTACTTAGAGAAAAGCTTTTTCTTTGATATGTGGCTGAAAGCCACAGAGTTCTCAGGAAGCTGTGCAGGAATGAAGATAAAGAGGATGTATCTTTCAAAAATACACAATCCAAGATTGGTGTAGTGACAATGACCGCCTATCTATATCCAAGAAAAATTCAGATACAATGACCACTTTAACTGAACAACCACAAATCGTGTTCACTGGGATAGCTGAAGTATAAACACAGTTGGATCACATTTCATGTCTCAGCAAGATCACACTATAGAGATGGATTACAGTAGCAAAGTCCATCCAGAAGCAAGTCTCACCACCCAGCAGACATTTTGTTAACGCCTCTGAGCAGCTATTTGGGCAGTTACTTTGAAGGGCTTATCTAAATGAATGGGGGGGAAGCCTCAGCTTTAATTTCAATAGCATAGTATCACTAGTCAAATCTGATGAAAACTGCTTTAAAAGTTGGGTGACTTTGCACCATAATGGTGTTTAATTTTTAATTTTTTTCTTGCAACTTATGGTGCTATTAACAGAAACATTATAACAGAGAAGCATAGTACTCAAATCAGTGGGAGAACTTTGTAAAGCCAAAGAGCCCATCAAGAGCAAACCAGCAAACATACTGTATGAGCCAGTCGTGTTGTTGTACTGATGCATGCACACTTGTTAATGCAAAGATGTGGGTAAGTGTACTTTTTGTTCTTTTTTCTTGACTTACTGTATGCATTATTTGAATTAACATGGCATTTCTTCTGTTCTACATGGAATGAACCAGAAATGTTGGTCACTATGGCTTGAGCTGTAAATTAAGCCATGATGTTGTGGAATCTTGCACTTCATAGTAGCTTCAAGAAGCTAGTCTTATTTTTAATGCCTAGGTGCAGTTTTTTGGCAGCTATTTTGAAGTTATCTGAAATGAAATGGGAGCCACAAATTTAATTTCAAAGGTCATTGGGACATAAAATGCATGTATCTGTATTTGTTGACTTCCATGCCATTATACTACTACTATGCATTTGCAACATGACAGCTTAATTTACAGATCAGTGACAGCCGATATGATCAACGCTTTTCCCATCACAGCACAGCAAAAATCATAAGTACACTTACCTACATCTTTACTGCGCTGAAACTGTTGAAATCGTGGATATGTGTCAGTGCAACATCGTGATTGGCTCATGTGTTCCCCAGTTAAGCTATTAAGTGGATCTTTGGGGCGGGTCAACCACCACCTTTGCTTTAAAAAAATCTAGTATAGATTTCTATTAAGGATTCTTTCTTATGATGTCTCTGGCAGTAGATCTTCTTATAGTCCTTCATTACAGCAGCCTAAACATGCTGAGTGATGTAGTTTGATGCATATACTGTCATTAATGTAAAAATATAAGTCCCATGGAAATATATATTTTTTTGTTTTGAACGTATTTGGACAAAAAGCAAATTCCTTCTCTTTCATAAATTTTTTTACAGTTAAAGATTCAATTCAATTCAATTCAATTTTATTTATATAGCGCCAAATCACAACAACAGTTGCCTCAAGGCGCTTTATATTTTAGGGTAAAGACCCTACAATATTAGACAGAAAACCCCAACAATCAGACGACCCCCTATGAGCAAGCACTTGGAAACAGTGGGAAGGAAAAACTCCCTTTTAACAGGAAGAAACCTCCGGCAGAACCAGGCTCAGGGAGGGGCAGTCATCTGCTGCGACCGGTTGGGGGTGAGGAGAAACAGAAGAGAGCAGAGGGAGACAGGACAAAAAAAGATGAAAACAATGATAATTAGAAAAGGTAAAATTTTAAAATATTTATTCAGCAAAGGTATAGCTTGTTTTTGTCTTTGGAAAAAGTAAGAACATCCTTGACCTCAGGAACTAATATTGCTTCTTGGCTGAGTTTTTTTGGGACCACTCTTCCACGAAAAATTTCTTAACTTGCAAGATGTTTGGGGCTTTTCCTGTATACACTGCCTATTTTAAATCCCTCACAATGTTTCAATGGGATTCAGCCCTGGGCTTTGAATAGGCCAGTCTAAACCCCCATTTTTTTTCTTTCTGAGTTATTCCTTGGTGGATTTGCTAGTGTGCTTTGGATCATTATCCTGTTAAAAGGTCCGATTCAACTTGAGCTCCCAGATAGATGGTCTCACATTATCTTCAGGCACTCTTTGATATGATGCAGAATTCATAGTTGAATCAATGACCGCAAGTCCCCGAGGAAGCAAAGCAACCTTAAACCATCATACCACCATGCTCCATGGTTAGTATAAGATTCTTCTCTTGAAAATTATTTTGCACATGTGACCAGCTTGTTCACTGTATTCGTTTATATTATGAAAATGTCCACAAAATGTAGTTTTATGTGTCATTTTTTCATCTTTTTCTATATTGATGTTTGTAAGAGGATCAAATGCTTGTTTAAATACATCTAAAAAGAAAACAATTTTCATGCAATACACTTACTTTTTCACATGGTTGTATATTCCAGTGCAATATACTATATGTAGCTACTCCAAAGTGATTAGTCATTTAACTTCACATGTAGTGTTACCAACAATTTTCAGTGGAAAATGGTAAGAACCAGGAGTTGCTAGATGTGAAATCATAAGATCACTGCTTTATTTACAAATGCTTTATTATTATTGTTAGTATTATTTCTCAAATTGCTGTATCATCCACTCTAATTGATGGAATTAGGATTATCAAAATATAGTGTGACATTAATACTAATTGCGATAAATAAATAAATAAAAATATGTATATCTTGTCAAATGCATGCATATGATAATACTGTAAACAATCATCTACTAGTTCAGTCATGTCTAGACTCACTTTCCAGTTTACTGTGGCTCTCTTCCCTTACAGTAACAGACTTTCAGTAGCTACACTACAGTCTCAGCTAGGGCTGTGCAACTGATCAAATTTTATTTTCAACTACAGCTTTGGCTTCCATTGATTATTAAAAGATCGGATCAAGAAAAAACTGGGCAGTATTGCTCTCATTTTGCATATCCTCTACCTTTACTTTTGCCCCGTCCAAATTCAAGTCCCAATTCACTCACCAGCAGGTTGTGGTAGGATTAGTTCAGTTCACATTTATTTATTTAGTTTATTCATTTGAATTATAATTAAAGTTCAATCCTGTATTTTTCCTAAGTCTCTGAGTATTTGTATAATAACCGTGATCTCATTATTGACCAGAGTAACTGTGATTATGATTTGGCAGATATGACTTACCTGCCAGTCCAGACTCAGTAAAACATAAAATAGTCACAAAAAAAGGAATCTATTTGTTTGTCAAAAAAAAAAGTCACAATCTGTGTCCATGAACACAATCAGTAATATATTTCAGAAGTAAGTATATTACATGTCTGCAGCATGTATGTTGTCCAGACAAAGCAGAATGAAGAGCTTTAAAGAAACATAACAGCCATTGTGTTTTAGCTCTAAAACGAAGTTGTTTTCAGTGCGTCACCCTAACCAAGTAATGTGTTTTGCATAATTAAAGTATTTTAAAAAATTCTAATGGTGTGTGAAATTATATGACATGCATGACTTAAATTTGGGTTTCTGGTGTGAGTGGCGAAATGATTCACTCCAAATTTGGACTTTTTCGCCTTTTAAAAGTGGAAAATATTGATTTTTGTGTACATAAAAAACAATCCTTACAAATGAGAGCAGACAGATGGAAAATCGTGTCCAGGAACATGAAAGAACTGTAAAAACTGTGCCCAGAAACACAGAGGTTGTGAATATTTCACGAACTGTCGTGAGACTCCATTGCATCTACACACTTTACAACTGATTAAAGTAAATAAGGAAGAGACTCACTTCCCAGAACAAACTCTTTAAATTAGATTAAGTTACTCACACAGAAGCAGTTAGACTGTTCTTGTGTTGAGTAAAGAACTGTAGATGGCAAACTTTTGAGGACCTAAATTTTAATTTACTTACCGATTTATCTTCTGTTCTTGCTGCTGCTCCTGAGCTCTTCTCTGTCTCTAAGATAACCCTAACTGCCCTGATAAACTGCAATACTGTGCAGACACTGTACAAACTGCATGTATTAGTGACCTGTTTTTACTACTTGCCTTATTAGAGACAAGAGTTTGTACATTCTATTCTTTTTTGTTGTGTTAATGTCCTTAATTTCGTTAATGTACACTGTGTTGGTGTAGTCATTAGATTGTGGTAGTGGCATTTACTTTTGATATTGACAGCGCAGTTCTGCAGTATTTTGATATTTGGGTTTGTCAGAATAAACTGGAATATAACCAAGAAACTGAAGTCAGATGCAACCACATCTGCACCGGGGTTTCATAAGGATTGGATCATAGCGGACTGGAGTAAAGTCATCTTCTCTGATGAGTCTAATTTCCAGCTTTGTCCAACACCTGGTCATCTAATGGTTAGACGGAGACCTGGAGAGGCCTACAAGCCACAATGTCTCGCACCCACTGTGAAATTTGGTGGAGGATCAGTGATGATCTGGGGATGCTTCAGTAAGGTTGGAGTCGGGCAGTTTCGTCTTTGCAAAGGACGCATGAATATATGATGTATATGATGGGTGGGGCTTCTGTGCTCACAGCCAGAGCTGTGTGCCTGAGATGACCATATAGAGCTCGGGACCGTGACATCACCAACGAAATGTGTTATGGGACCGTTGTTCACGCAAGCCAAAGTTGCAGAGATGGGGGTTGCATTTGAATTTGAAAGTTAAATTGTGGACATTAGAAATTCATCAGAATGTGAGCCGCTGTGTTGTAAAATGACACAGTGCTTTATAGGTGTGTATGCAGTGCTGTGAGATATAAAAATATAAACTGAAACACAAAATTATACATATATATATGTTCTTCTCTGCCAATACCAAACAGCTTACTCTGCTCTTGTTTGGTGTTGTTTATTCGATTGGATGATTGAAGTCTGAAGAAACAAGAGATCTTGGCAATTAAACAATTCATATTCATTTAACAAACAGGGGCCTCAGTAGCATGTGGAAGAACCATACACAGCAACAATAGCGTGGCACCTCCTCCTCCTGCTGGTCACCAGCTCGAAGTTGCCCTATAGCACGGGCTCTATCCATATCAGTCAAACATGGCATGCTTGAAGCAGACACCAACTGACTGCTGTAGCAGGGTCCATGCTCACAGGTACTGCTAATCAGGTGTCGATCAGGCAGTCCCATTGATGATGGATGTAGCCATTGTCATAACTAACCACCCATTGGTTTCTGAAGTCCAATTTTTAAGCCTCAAGTTTAATGTTTCCACCATCGCCATCTTGGTGGCAAAAAACAGATATGACGAGGAGGAACGGGTCTGACTGTGAAACCGCATTCTCAATGGCTAACGACTTGTGATTGACAAGTCCTTAGCCATGTGGTTTCATACCAAAGATAATCCTCCATTTTGAAACATAATATGACCAAGATTTATAAAATAGACTTAATTTTTTTATCCAATATAACCCAAGATAAGTGACAGAACCTAAAAACTCAATTGGACGTTTTTCCATAGACTTCTGTGCAACCACAGCTATTGCCATCTGGTGGCCTTTATAGAATGCAGGTTTTTAGGCAATTCCTCATTGGCTTCATTTTTCCAACCCGGAAGCTATGTCTACATCTATGGTTCAGCACCATCAGGTCTGGTAGCAGAACTAGCAATAGCTTTGCTTCTTTGGAGGTTGCTAGCTCTGCTACCAGATCTCTTCTATCAGGCTAGGCTAGGTTAGATTAGCAGGCTCGGTGGCATGGCAGCTAGTCTATTCTACTACTTTCTAATGTATTATAAAGATAATTGCACAATGCAAAGATGCACATTGTGGCTTCTTCCAAATGGACTTGCACACTTTCAACAGGAATAGTTTACACATTCTTCTGCTGCACCCTTTGCTGGCTTAGTAGTGCAGCCCAGCCATACTGTTATTCAACAGAGATTATATGGGTGTGTCATTATTTTAGAAATTATGTTTCTTTTAGCCTATTTAACTTAACATAAATAATACTTACATGCATGTTTTGTGATTAAAATAATTGTAGTAATGTACTAGCAACCCCCACAGATGTTCGATTTTACTACTTCCATGGGAACTCAAATCCCTCCTTATGAGAGCTTAGTTCCCAAATACCCCAAACCCAGAGGACAGTGCTAAATCTCTCATTTGCTTACCATATTTCACTCTTTGACTCATTACACTGTGCATAAGGAAGATTTCCACAATCGTACAAATGCTTGTGTTTCATTTTGTACAAACAGAGACATTCTGCAGCCTTTTCAGTGGGGATGAGAGGCTTGGCTCAGCGCCTGCAGCAGGGGTGTCTGTTTTGGACTTTGCAAAAGGTCAGGACACCTTCTAGTTGCATAAGCAGAGCTCCAAGAGATCTAAACTAAAGACAAGTCTCCAGAGTATCACACAGTTCAAAAACTGTCAAAGACTGTTTATATGATTCTCTGGTCTTGTCTATCACACACTACAGATGTCCAAATTTAAAACAAGCTGTTAAATGAGAACAGCATGAGGTGACTCCTTTTACCGGTCCCATTTGAAAACATTCAATTAATAGGTTGCCAACGCCTTCTTAAGGTGCTCATCACACCATCAAAATAATGTACTGCTGAGTTAGGACATCTTGCTGTGTTTGAAGTTGGACCAAAAAGTTGTTGTTGCTGGATGACCAAAAGTAAATCTGGACCTTTGCACGCCAAACAAAGCAGCAGATGTTTTGTCTTTGTTTAACCCTGAAGTTGAAACACATTGTGAAGTTGTGGGCTCTGTCCACACTGTGGCTCAAAGTTCAGCTTGTCTGTTTTTGTTTTTGTCATCTCCATTTCTTTTAAGAGTTAAAAAAATATCTGCATTTTACTTGAATGCAGCACACATTCCCATGCCTGAATCATGCATTTAATCAGTTTGTTGAGCAAAATATCTTTCTTTTTTTCTGGAATTATACCTTGGCTTGTGAGTTTAGCTCTTTAGCATTGAGTGAGAACATGATCACATGATTGAGATAGGAGGATTCTCCCATCCTTCTGTGCCTAACCAACTGCACAAGTGATTTTCATTTTTAATCTTACTATAATACAAATACTACAAATCTCTGTCTGTCTGTCTGCAAACTTCTACATGAAAAGGAGTTACATATTATGATGTAATCATGTTGCCTAGAAACCACCTATGAGTGGCCCAAAATTATCCATGTGCAGTGTTCATGCACCTTAGAAACACATCAGAAACACCTTAGAAAAGGAATAACATCCATCTTATATCCACAAAACTTAAATTATGGTGGTGGTGAGATTCAACCAACCTTGCAAAGTGATGCAGTGTAGTTATGTTTTGTACTACATTGCTACTTTACTTTTTGTAACTTTTTATTTTTCTGGGAAATGATCCCCCATTTTTTTTTAATTTGTTTTTTTTTTTTTTTTTTTTTTTTTTTTTTTTTTTTTTTTTTTTTTTTTTTTTGGGGGGGGGGGGGGGGCAGACGTGGAGATTACAATGTTCCTCATTTACTAAAAGCTAGAGAACCATTTTGCAAACCAAGATGTTTTAAATTTTTTAATGCATCTTCTGATGTTCCTGGTTTCCTTTTCTGTAGTGTAGAAAGAATAATAAAAAAAAAAAATCATTGTGGCACAGTGGAGCAGTGGTTAGCACAGTCACCACACAGCAAGGAGGTCCTGGGTTTGAATGCACTGGCCAGCTGGTAGTATCTTTCTTTCTGGAGTTTGCATGTTCTCTCTGTGCCTGCATGGATTCTCTGGCTTCCTCACAGAGTTCAAAGACATGCTGTTAGGTCAGATCAATTGGTGATTCTACATTAGCAGTAGGTGTGAATGTGAGCGTGAAGGGTTGTCAGTCTGTGTGTTACCTGTGATAGACTGGCGGCCTATTCAGGGTGTACCCCGCTCCTTGACCTATGACAGCTGGGACACATTCCAGCACATGGGCTTAAATTAAAAAAAAAAAAAAAACATTACCTTACTCTTGAATAGTATTTTGTCGAAGTTACTGCAGATTTCTTAAACCACTAACACACAAAACTTCACAGGGAAGCGTTGAGCCTGTGAATCAAACCAGAAGAAGTTCTTGAGTTTCTCAGACTACATGTAAATATGAAGAGCATTTTTAAATGAGGCAAATCAAGCAAATCCCAATTCACTGAGCACAAGACTGATGCAAAGGTTTGATTACAGAGTGGAAACAAGAGTTATAGACAGCGTTGTTGGAATAAAAACAGTCATGCAATAAAGAAAACATTGCTCAAGAACAAATTACACCAATATAGGGCTGACTAAAAAAAGCTTAGCTGTTATGGGCCATGAAGTGCATGAGGCAGGTAATCTAGAAATGACTGATGATATAGCAAGTATATCTTGGCTTGGCTGAACAGAAAACATTTCACTACCTGAAATAAGCCGGTCCTCAGCTTCCAGTAAAAAGGCAGCTACACAGCAGAGAAAACTCATGTGTCACCACAGCAGAGACCAAACAGCAGGATGTGGAATATGATGCTTTTAGGAGACACATTTTGGGATCAGCAGGGTGGACTGATTCTTGCCAAGCCAAGTGTCACCACTGATAAAGTGAAATATACAAATATATACCTCCACCTGGACATCAGAGACAGTTTAAAAAAAACAAAAAACCTCCGGCAGTTCCTTTAGAGGTTAGTGTGGTCAACAAGAAAGCTTGCTGTTGGTCAATAATTGGTGCAACATGTATGCATTTTTGTGTTTTTAACAATTTATTTGGCCCTTTTTTGCACCAAACCCTCCTCAAGCTGAGCATTTGGCATTTTGAAACCTGAGGTGATGAGCAAGGAGTTGATCTGACTGAAAAACACAAAAGATGAGGGACACTGTATATTCCCACCATAGCAACTTGTCAATCACAAAGTAGGCAGGCTAACTTGTGACTGACAGTTAGAGTCAAGGTGTTCTTGGCTCTAAGTTGGACTATAGTTTACAAAATGAAAGTCATGTTGTAATCAGTGACACTTAAAATGACTTTGAGGCCATAACTCATCAGAGTGTAGTCACTCTCTGCTGGCCGTTAAAAGGAACATAGGTTTAAGGCAGTTCAACATCGGCTTTACTTTTCAACTCAGGAGGCTATATCCATATTTTATATACAGTCTTTGTTGGGGATACATGAGTAATATCCAATAGTAGCACCCCTTCTTGGTTCATGTTAGCAGGAACAGTAAAAGCTAAGGTACATGTAGCTGTATCTATCCATCACACCATAGATTCAAACAGAAATACATCCATACAGCCAGGCAGAGTAGTCATAGCTGAGCCCCCAGCCAACAACTGTATGCTGTGGCAGTTCACAGTTTTAAAAGAAGGAACAAGCTATGAATGCTCTTTCGTTCCTGCAGTATCTGCAAAGCTATTCCCCAAAGTGGGACTTTATCATAACTGGACTGGACAAACACACTAACCATGTTCCTATGGATTGTGGAGAAAAAAAATTACAGAAAGTAATTCAGGAAAAAAGATGACCCTGGTGACCCTGGTGCTTGCAGCAAATTTATTGAATTTTTTTTAGAGAGTCGTACTGTCAAAGCTACATCATTGAGGCTGTCTTCGTAAAAGAGACTCTCATTTCAGTACAAACCTTGACCTGTGAGGTGCCATTTGAATTTTTTCAGGCAGTGGACTGTTTATCTGTAGCCTGAATGCAGCCCTTTTATATTTCTAGTCATAATGTTCAACAACCATCACAGATAACAACAAATAATGGAACTTGGCTGTGAGGTTGTGTTTAAAGTCTTTGTTATAACCTTTATCTAATGATATGACTGCCATAAAAGATGCTGACTGCTTTCCGGTCTTTTTAGGATGACAAGAAGTGGAATGATTTAAGTGTTGTGGAAACAGTAAAAACACTTTTAAGGATTTTATTTTCTTCTTAGCGTGATAACTGGGAAGCATCTCTATTAAAAACTGAAACCCCATCTTTTAAACAAACAAAAAAAAAAAACACTGAAAGAGCAGGAAAAGCACAGATACCAAAGCAGATGAGACGTCTGTTATTACAATTCTGTCAGTTTAACACATTTTTCACTTCACACCAGCATAAGCGGTGGGTTTCATGCTCACCTGACTGGAGCTGAAAATATGGCCTGCAGTTTGAACAAAGCATCAATTTTTGTCAGACTACTGAAATCCATCAGCCAAAGTTCTGCTGTTAGTTGAAGAATGGGCAATGAGCCTTCAGATCTAAGCTTAAAGTAAAAACCTAAAAGTTCAGCTCGACCATTTATCTTTCTGCTTTTAGAGAAAAAAGGGGGGCAAATTAGTTAGCATGACATTAGGAATCTTCAGACTGGGAATTCTTGGTTTTCAGGATTCATGAAGGAACTGATTTTTAACTTGTGAGGTTCATCTGGTTGTTTACAAATATGACCTTGAAAAATGGAAAAGTTTTTCAAGGTCATTTTCACAGCACGACCTGCATGCACACTCGGGGCGGCTGTGGCTCAGGAGGTAGCGTGAGTCGTCTACTAATCGGAAGGTCAGTGGTTCGATCCCTGGCTCCCCTAGTCTGCATGCCGAAGTATCCTTGGGTGAGATACTGAACCCCACGTTGCCCCCGATGCATTCATCGGAGTGTGAATGTGTGTGAATGTTAGATAGATTGCACTTGCAGTATAGAGGGAAGTGCTTGCATGAATGGGTGAATGAGGCATGTTGTATAAAGCACTTTGAGTACTCAAGTAGAGTAGAAAAGCGCTATATAAGAATCAGTCCATTTACTTACAATTTCACCAAATTCTCACTCCCGATGTACAGAACAATACGCAATTCAAACCATTTAGCAAAGTCATTAACTTTGTGAAATACCAAATGATGTCATAGCTCGAAACTATTATTTGGTATTTGGTATACAAGTTGCATACCACTTGTATCCTGTAGATGGTGGTGATCATGATCTTACTGGTCATGGTCATGGAAGGAGTGGTCGTAATGGTTGACTCCCACATTAGGAAGGCTTGTTTGTGACCTTCCCATCACCATTATTCTAACATCAGTATGCTTTTGATGGCCATGGTTACTACTGACCATGTAGTCATAATACTTCTGAACTCAAACATTTGATGGTGAACCAGATTAATTTGTCCTGGATATGACTGTTTGCAAGTCTCCTTGTCTTCTCAAAGGATTTGAATTCTTATGTTGTGCAATATAGCAAACAAATGACAAAAAAAACAAAAAAACAATCACTTTTTTTCTGTACTTCATACACTTACAATAACCTGTAACTTTTGACGGATCGTGAGCCAGATGAGCTGCTGTGTCATTGACGTCCTGTTTTTTTTGTTTGTTTGTTTTGTTTTGCTTTTTAAGGTCTAAGGTCATTGTTTTTCCAAACAAATGCAATTCGAGTATAGAGCTTGTTCATTTAAAAAGTGTAAAATTTGGAATTATCTGCAATTTCAAGAAGCATAAATTTGCCTTTCAAATGTAAATCCATTTTATGACCAAACTTGTATTATAGCCTAAACCTATGTAGTTTTATTGCCTAATCCTAACCAAGTACTTCCCCCCCCCCCCAAAACCTAACCAGATACTTTTATTTCCTAATACTAACTGAGTAGTTTGGGTTCCAAAGCCTAATTAAGGTGTTTTGTTGCATAAACATAACAAAAAGTAGTTTTATCTCCTAAACCTAACAGAGATGTTTTGGTTCCCAAAACATAACCAAACCAGCTACAGTGCCTAAACCTAACCAAACAAGAATATAAACACA
>VUQI01030532.1:0-15581 GCA_015106735.1 Paratilapia polleni | reverse complement strand
CACAGTGATGTGAATCACAAATGCTTGACTGCAGTCTTGCTGCCAAGGGTGGCACAACCAGTTATTAGGTTTAGGGGGCAATTACTTTTTCACAGAGGGCAGGTAGGTTTGGATATCTTTTTTCCCTTAATAAATGAAATCATCATTTAAAAACTGCATTTTGTGTTTACTCAGGTTATCTTTGTCTAATATTAAAATTAGTTTGATGATCTGAAACATTTAAGTGTGACAAATATGCAAAAAACTAAGAAATCAAGAAGGGGGCAAACACTTTTTTCACAGCACTGTACACCAGTATGTAGTAAAGTGTTTGCAGTCAGGGCCCCGAGGCTCTGGAACTGCTGGCTTCATTTAAGTTGCATATTTAAACATATTTATATTCTTTAGTTGAGTTTCCATGTCTTTTAACTTTTTTTAAATTTCCTAAACAGTTTCTGTAATTTTTTACTGTGGTTTACTTATGTTCATATGCTTTTTTCTTCCAATGCTTGTTTTATTTTGTTGCTCCTGTGAAACGCTCTGTAACGTGGATTTGTAAAATGCTATATAAATAAAGGTTATTATTCTTACTATCCTGTGTTTCAGGACGGCTCACGCGCAGGGTAAAGCCGAGGGGGCGGTAGCAGCAGCTCAGAAAGCCCAGGAGGAGAGTCGCATAGCGAGGGTCACTGCCAAGCAGTTCTCCCCTTCCTTCCAGCACCCAGGAAACGGTGGGCAGCCACACACACTTATCAACATCCCAACACACATGTATGTAGCACATGTTCATATCCATGTGTATAGATATCCAGAAACCTAGGCAGGCAGGAAACAACACGTGAGCATACACATCCCTGAACAAATAAAACACATCCACATTTGTGTGTGTGTGTGGGTTGATGATAAAGGTCAGCGTCGGCCACCCTCCAGCTTTGCGGTTCTGCCACTGTCACTCACACCTGTAGAGCACTGCAGGTATCCAACACACTCCAACATGCAGCATGACACATACGTACACAGTGACTTCATGCCATGCACTGTACACTCCCGCACACACACACACACACATACACACACACACAGTTGAGATGACAGTGATTGTTCTTTTGCCATCTATTCTGCTCGTCTGTTTCTTCACATAGCTAAAAAAAACTCGCGCACACACAGTGTTGTGAGAGCATCTATGTCAACAAGCATCAGCGCTGACATTTTGCAGCATGTTTGTTTTGATAACCTGTTTTGATAATCATCATCTACCTTACTGTTTCCTCCTCTTCTGCTCACTGATAAAAAAAAAATAAGGGACTGTGCAGAAAGATATTAGGCTGGAACAGATGATCAGATCAATTTTTTTTTTTGTAAGACAAACTTCTCATAGAGCTCAGTGAGAAGGCTTTTGTTTTTATATCTAATACATTTTTCTGTGGAAGGCATTGCCAGGCAACTTTGGCACCATGTAGCTGTTAATTTTATTTTGTTAATTTTAATCAAGTGGACTCTGGAGTGGAGGGAAACTACCGCAGTGCACAAGTCCATCAGAAGGCACAGAGCTCCCTACTGTGCTTTGTTCAGTTTACTTAACAGCTTCAGAAAGAAAATTAAGAGTAGCTAGAATATTCACCATTTACCATGTGTTATTTTTTTTAATTTAATGTTTTTTAGACACGGGATGGATTTTATTTAAATGAAGCGAAGGGTTAAAGCCTGTCCAATTGTGTTTGATCGGTAGTTCAGCTGTTATTCAGCAGAAGAGCTGCTTGTGTTTGAGCGCTAGTCTATAAAGAGCTTGGCACGGCTCTGCGTTGGTTGTCCGTAGGTGCTGCGCCCACATCTACATGTTGAAGCTATCTACTGTCACCAGGGGGCAGTGTCAAAAAAGATGCTGAACAAGCAGTAATGTGAACTACTCTTGTCTTTGTGCTGTTTTTGGTCCTTCATTTAGCCCCTACAATGGAGAAAACAGAAGTCATAATACACAAAACCTACTTTGTAGTGAACTGAAACTGAGTGTTAAAAAAAACGGTCCCCTACAGCTATTGTTTGCACATTTCATACATGCTTTATTTGATGTTTGTGGGAAAATGGCCCTCTGCTGGGACCTCTGTAAACACTTTGCTGCTGAGTTTAGGGTCTCAGTCGCTCATTTTGGGTCATACTGAATAAAACATTAAGTCCATTTTGTAAATTTTGGTCATTCTAACTTTCAGAAAGGAGGATTCTCCAGGAGGTGCTCATAGGCTACCGACTTGTGATTGACAAGTCGGTAGCCTCTGAGTGTGTGGTTTCACAGTCAGATCTGCCCCTTGTCGTCACATCCAAAACACCAAGATGGCGTCGGCGACAATGCTCATCTCGAGGTGTCAAAATAGAACTTCACAAACCAATGGGTGACGTCAGAGTACCTACGTCCGTCTTTTATACTGTCTATGGGCTACACACTGCTAGCTTTTTGATAGTTTTGTGTAGGGTTGAATTCCTACAATCCCTCTCTTTGCTTAGCCAAAGATCAGCACAAACAGTGATTCTTATTTAGCACTTTTTTACACTATCTGAGCACTCAAAGGGCTTTTTACTACAAGACACCCATTACACCCATTTCTGCAAACATTCATTTATTTATACTATGCCTTTAAACACTTTTTATGTCACACATACAGTCACACTCTGACAAATGCATCGGGGTAGTTTGGGGTTCCGTATCTTGCCCAAGCATACTTTGACAAGCGACTGTAGGAGCTGGGGATCGAACCACTGACTTTCTGATTAGTAGACAACACGACCCCAACCAGCAACACTGTACCATAAAACCCACAGTAGTCTGATGGCTTCCCTGCCATTTTTCCTCTTTGGCTTCTTGAGGATGTGGGGGATTCTGTTTGAGAGGTTCTGTTGGTCCAGTGCCTTTAGTCCTCTAAGCAAATGGTAGGGGAAGCACTGCAAACGTAATCTCTAAAGAAAATAGTATTGTTTTGTTGGAGGCTTTAAATTCAACACCAACTCTAACACAGTAATTTTTATACAGTCCCTAACATGTAATGAGATTATATGCAAATAAATACCACATTTGTGTTATTGTTTGCTGCTCTGTTGGTGTTGTATCAAACTCACCAGCCTGACAAAGAAGTGCAGTCCCTAACATACTAAAGTTATATGCTGTGATGGCAGCACTGATAATTATTGTGTTTGTCCGTTTTTTATTAAAATGTAAGATTTAACCCCCTTCTATTTGTACGGGCCCTAGTTTAGGTGTACATAAATGTCACTTTTGTGTCACTGTTTCCTACAGTGATACTAGTGTACTGACAGTGCAAGTTTAAAGCAGAAAGAAACCCTGGTTGTGCAATGCCAACAAGTATGAAAACATCTCCATAGCTTCTTCACCTCTTCCTCCTTCTAAATGTCTTTCTGATGTCACCCGTCTTCTTCAGGAATGGAAGTGCAGCGTCCCAAACGTCAGGTGTCCAGCGAAGTGGAGGGCGAGGGATTGTCAAGTAGTGCCGGTACGGCTGACAGTCCAGACCTCTACGTGAAGAGCGCGGCCTCTGACGACCCCTCTAATGATGCTGCAACCCCTGATCTCAGCCCGCCTTCTTCTTCACCACCCCACACCCCGCCGCCACCTGCCCGGCCATCGCAACGCAGCAAGAGTGCCCGTTTCCACCGGCAGACCGCAGTGGACCATGGGGACAGGGGGAGGGAGGGGGGAGAAAGAGGTGAGAAAGGTGGGGGAGGAGAGCAGACAGAGATTCAGGTGTTGATGGAGGGAGGTAGTGGGGGAGGCGAAGGTGTTGGAGGAGGAGGGAAGGGGGAGTATCCACGGGCCAACAGCTGGAGCGAAGACAAAAGGAGGGGAATGTTGTCAAAAGGAGGAGGTGGGGTCAGTGGGCGAGGCGCTAGCCGGACCAACGGACACAAACACAGCTCCTCTAATCACAAGTCGCGGGAGCACGGCTCTTCCAATCATAGACAGGCAAGGTGGACAGAGTCGTCCTCATCTGCCTCTTGGACGTCCAGCCACAGGGGCGTGCACGGCAGGGGAGGCCGGCTACTGGAGCAGGACGAGGAGAAAATTAGCAACTACGAGATGGAGATGAAACCTTTACAGCCCAGAGACTCAACTACCCACAAGCCCCATGGGCATGGGGAGGACAGGCACGGTCACGGAGAGGGGCGTTCGCACGCCGTACAGCGACAGAGGCATAAGAACCGAGAGGGGAGGGAGGGAAGGGAAGGGAAAGAGGGGAGGGAAGCGGGGAAAGACTCAGTGCACAAGCTGGACAGACAGGGGGAGAAGATGGACTCACGGCCTCTGCGCCGGGACCTCACCCTCTCCCCCCCTCTGAAATCCTCCCCCATCACACCGGCACAGCAGGACCACAGCCTCACACAGAGCAAAGGCAACTCGGTAAGACTGTCTTATTCCCTTTCTCACAAATACTTTACTAGCTCTGAGAGACAAGGTTATAGTTGCACAAGGGAAAATGTTTTTTGTTTTTTTTTCCCACAAATCAGTTGATTTCTGGCACTTAACATCTGAATCATCACCTGCACTTCATGAGCCTCTGGAATCAAACAATTGACAGCTATAAGGTTAGATTTCTGATCCATCAAACCTTTTATGGAGCTTTAAATCTAAAGCTTTAAAATAGACCTGCCTGCTAAACTGTTACAATACAAAAAATTTAAATAGAGTATACCAGTGTTTCCAGGGGATTTCCTTACTTAACTCACCTATTCTTTCCTAGATCCTTTTCACTGAAAGAATACTTTTAGGCTAAACTGCTTGTTCCCAGTGGTCTAAATTTGACACACCCTCCCAATTTGGCTTTAAGCATCAACATTATCCATCTCTCCCTCTGACATATGAGTGCCGCCGCTGCCCTGCATCGCTGCCCTGCATCGCTGCCCTGCATCACTGCCCTGCATCGCTGCCCTGCATCGCTGCCCAGCCACCTCAACGTCCACATGAAATAATGTTTAGTCACCACTCCCTGATTTCAATCAGGCTTCACTTAGGTCTTGTCAAGCCCGCTAACTAAACTGGCTATGTCGAACTCACTGAAGAGTACATCTCTCTGGTCTGTGCTTTTGTCATGCATCAGATATACCTCACAGTCTGTGATCAACACTGATTTTCAGTGACAGTGATGAGCTCTCTCATTTATTATCAAGCTTCACACTGACAAATTTGTGCTGAAAGCATTTTTAATATTCTCAGGAGCAAACAGCTGCAGAACAAACCAGCAGAGTCAGCAAATTTTTCATCAGTTTAATTTGCTTTAGCGGACAGTAATACACAACAGAGTGTCTTAACAAATGCTGTCTTATGTTTGTGGATCTGGTCATCATGTTAAATAAGATTAAAAAATATACACACCTGTTTCCTGTTATATCTGAGGATGTGGTTCCCCTATTACAGAGTCTGTGCTTAAGCTTTGCGTAGTTTTTCACCATTTATATGATACATGTACACAGGAAGCTTCTTTAAAACCTGTCTGAATGATTCTGCATCCCCGTCCCCACAAATTAGCTTATTAGACAGACGATTATAATATGTGATATAAATGATGACTTAAATAAAGGTATTTCTGCCCCAAAGTAGAATTTAAAAAAAACTGGAAAGGCTGGCTGCAGAGATTTGCTTCCACTTATCCACAAGAGTGTGGTGGTCCACCAATGATCTTGGGTAATGAGGCTGACTTTACAGCCCAAATTGTTGGGTGGCGTTAGGGTTTGGGGGCCGGTCAATTCGCTGGAGACTAAAGTGGGAAAACCATTTCTTGATGGGCCAGGCTTTGTGCAGAGGGGCATGATCGTGTTGAAATAGAGAGCCAAACATAAGCCGCAGAAAAAAATGATTGCATGCTGTTCTCACTCTTTATCTTGAAGGCATTTCTTTAAACCTGCATTTAGTGTTTGTTAAGATGGTATATATGATTTGTCAGATGATTAGATAGTGTTTAAAAACCTCTTGTCCTTATACCTTTCTTTTATTGGATCAAAGGTGTCTTTGTCGCCTGTTATCTGGACTCTCCAATGCTGGCACTCTCTTCACACCATGATTGGCCAGCTGTGTGCCATTGAGATGGAGTATTGTGTGTCATAGTACTCTTCTTTCATTTATCACTCAACTATTTGTGGCACTTTTTACATGTACTACCCTAAAAAACACTATCAGTGCTTCCCAAGAGAGACTTTCTAAAAATGTGTGCTAAATGTGACCATCGGTGCTTTAATGACGACTAGCTTTTCACACTGCCTTCCAGTGTGGCTGTTCAGATCAAGTGGAAACCTCTTGGCTTGGACAAAAGGCTAATTTGAAGGGCCAAAATAACTTAATTGCTTAACATCAGGTCACCAGCAACCCATGAAGGTTAGGAGTAAGATTAGGATTAGGTTACTGTCCACCCCTTTTTCAAAGAATGTTTGCAGATTTGGAACATCCAGAAAAACTGTACTGCCAAAATGAATTTATGACACTTAATCTGAAAGGTAAAATCTTCAAGTTTCTGCCAATTAGTATTTGGCTTAAAGCCTATCCCTAACTCTGATCCTAGACCAGTCACTGATGAACTTGTTGTTAAGAGGTTAACAGCAGAGTTAACATCTGTAGAGCGTGATTTTAAAAAATGGTTATGGTCTCTACAGCTAATTTCCTCTTTGTGACAACTGTACAGGGGATGATTTTTTTTTTATAAAACACATCCATTTGAATGTATTAAGGTTTAAAGTTTATTAGGGGCATGGCCTCTTTGAATGACCGGTGGATGCAGACACAGGCAACTACAGCTGCCAGCTGTCTGTGAACTGCACCTCTTAGCTTACAATTAACATGACATGTTGTGTGAGTAAGTATAATAATAATTAATTCAAGAAGTCTTTGCTTAGGTTTTTTAGGTTGCTGAAATTGTGTTATTTTTTTTAGCTATGTTTGCACTACTTAGCAAGAATATGTGTCTGTACAGTGGACCCATAGAGTCTTTGGACAACCTTGCTAGCATAAAAACCAGGATAGGCACAAACCAACGGGTGACATCACAATGGCGAAGCCGTTCTTTTCTATACAGTCTGTGGTTCAGAGCATTTATGAACACATTCAGACAGCACGTCTTAACATCTAACTCTGAGATGAGAGACTGTAATCAGATAAATTCTAATATAATCCAAAATTCACACTCTCTGGAATGAGTAGCGCCCTGTGGAGCTGTAGCCCAAAAATGTAAATTTCATGGACTAAACATAAAAGGAGTTGAGACGATAGATAAAATTCTAATTTTAGATTTTTTTTATAGGTCTGGATTGTAGTAAAATACATTTGTGTGTATTTTTAGCCTTTTAGCTCCATTCACTCCTATTCATTGAGGACTATCTTCCGAGTGCCCTCTGCTGTGCCCCGGGCTGAATTGCAGCTAGTTTCTATACAATGGGGATTAATAGGAAGGGGAATGGCTCCTCTAGATCGCCTCTGCTGTAACTCAGGCCTTAGCCACAGGTGGCTCTTAGTTCACCAGCTCTTTGTTAACTTCACCTCCCATTTAGTGCTGGACAGATAGCAAATAGTGGTTTTTATCACAGCTTTAATTTGCTGAAAACTACCTGCTGCTGAAACACTGAGGCTTTGTGTTGTCATGTTGCAGGCAGGTATAAAACAAAGCTCTGAGGGCAACTTTGGGCTCACCATGAGTGACCCATTTCACTTTACATTTAGTCATTTGATCAGTTGTTAATACAAAAATATCAAATATAGCAGCTCTGACTTTCAGTATGGACCTCTGCATGGCTCCGTTTGGACTTAATATCAGTGGACAGCAGCTGAATGGTGCATTTTTCATATTTGTCATGTCACTGCCACACATTGATTTGACTAAAAGGATTTGTTGCCCACTGTCATGAGAATACATCCCATCCCCAGTGACATAACACAATGTTATCCTCCATATTAAGATAATCCGGGTGGAGAGGCACAAGGTTTAACCTTGTGAAATAAAGAAAGATTTTTTTGTACTATGAGTGAGCAGGGGGGATTACGCTGCTGTAATATAATTTTTTGGCTACATCTTGACTCAGGCTGGTGGATGGCCCCATCCACACTAATCCTGGGTGATAATATGGTCGCGGCATTAGCTAATGAAAGCAACAGGAAAATCAGCAGCAAGTGAAAACCACACATTGTACGCCGCACACATTCGCTGAGCACATTAGGACACACTCCCTTTCTCTCTCGCACTCTCACTTTGCTTGTGTGTAAACTGCTAAATACAGTTCCTCGCTCCTCACACAACTTGCTCACTTTAATCTGAATTCGTCTGCAGCAGTGTGATGACTTTAGTGACTGAAGCCAGTTGTTCAGCAGTTCAGTGGTTGCTGCTACCTGCTACATGGAAACATGGGGCCTAAAACAGACACATGGACACACATGCACACACTCAGAGATACACAAGTGGAGAGAGAACCCCAGCAATCCTCTGTGCACCTTAGTAACAGCAGATTGGCAAACTAGCCCCTTCCTCACAGACGGCCCCCTATTGGTTAACCAGCGCTCTGTTGCTAGGGAACAGCGTATGCCTTGCTCCAACGGCGGCCAATCAGTGGGCGTGTGTCAGTGACAAGGGGGGTGGAGGTAGGGTGCTTGTGTGTGTGTGTGTGTGTGTGTGTGTGTGTGTGCGTGTGTGTGTGTGTGTGTGTTTGCAGCCGCAGAGAAGCAAGTGAGATTTGTGTAAGACAGGTTCACAGCATACACAGATACTATCACACTCAGATAAATACACACAGAGAACGCCATGGGAACGGACACTGGGGCTGCTCCGACACGCAGGTGTGCAGCAGCACCACAAACACACAAGTCCTTAAAATCAATCAGTCAATCAATCGATCACTTAGATCCTTCCGTGAAGTATTAGTATAAGTTTGCAATAAAAAGGTGCATTATGGAGAAGCAATAAAAAAAAAGATGTTTTTATTTGTTTTTACTGTATCCATTATAACACAAAAACTTTGGACCAAAATAGCACCATACCACTTGTGTCCACTCAAAAACATCAACTCGGCATCATGGAACACAGAAGTGAACCTCTGTGCATCCCAAAGGCTCATATTTACAAGAAGCTGCATCCCCATGGCCCATGGCCTGCAACAGCAATTAGTAACATGATGACAAAGAGATCTAAAAAGTAAACAGCTAAAATTACACTAAAAAATAAGGAGCAAATTATTAGATACATCTGAGACAAGCGGGTAACAATATCTTTAAGATTAGCTGCCTCTGGAGGAGCCCAGACACTAAAACCTGTTTCTTTATTAGTGTTAGTTGTAGATTGTAGAGGAACAGCTGAAAGGCCAGGGACAGATGAAAGGAAAATTAGCAGGAACATGTAATAAAAAGCAAAAAAAGTCATGTAATCTAAGAGCAGAAAAAGTCAAATCTACTACAGAAAATAATCTGTCCCTGTCCACTCCTGATTATGGTCAGCACACATGCTGCTGTATTTTGGCTCCTCTGCAGTTTATCCAAATCTTCCTTGGTAAAGGCCACAAAAGAAAGCATTACAGTACTGTTGTCAAAGCCTGTAAGTGATAAAAGCACAAACAGGTCTCTTGGTATCTGCGTGGGAGAGATATGGCTGTGCTTTTGCAGTAATTCTTAAGATGCTAAAAAAAAAAGGCAGTTTTTGCGATATTTTGTATGTGCGCTTCAAAATTCAGATGAGGATCAAAAAGCACACCAAGGTTACTTGCTTGGGGTGTGTGTTGTGGGCTTGTGTCAATGATTTTTTTAAGTCACTGCAAAACTTCTCTCTCTGAATCAGTGCTTTAATTATTAGAAACTTTGATGCGAAGTTTGTGGGATAAACGCAATTTTGTGGTGAGTTAGCAAGCGAGTGTCTTCAGTGCAGAGTTTTATAGCTGTATGTATAGTCTGCGTATTGATAAAAAGCGATTCTGTGTCTTTTGTTGATATTTTAAATCTGAACAACACATGTTCCAGACTAGAGCTTCAGGGCATCCAACAAGTAAATATTAATAGGATAGTGGTCAGGGAGGGACGTATAGAAGTTGCCATGGATTTGGACATTAGCTGGTTGGGGGGAAAAAAGCATTGAGCAGTGAGGCTGCTTAATTTTGGCAAATACCAGTGACAAATTATTTGGTCAATATAGACATAGTGAAGGGGAGTTATTAAGCTTTTCTTTATTTTCTGTCCTGTGGTGCATTTTAAGCAAGGCCAAAGTTTCAATTAATGAGATCAGCATACATGCAAGAAATCGCTGAGAGCCAAAAGCTCGGACTTCTAAACACCCAGTTTCAGGTAGTTTTTTTCTACTCTTAGCTCTCTATGATGTCAGTGAGTCATCACAGGCACAAAGCTCTGGCTGTGAGCACAGTACCTCCACCCACCTGCCATTCATGTTCGCAAGGGGCAACTAATCAGAAGAAAGGGGGAAGGGAGCTAAAATAGTTTGTTTGAGACAGTGGATGAATCAATGGGTTGCAGTAGGCCAGTAATAAGATAAATAAGGATTATATGAAGTATGAATTATGCAAAGCTACTCTAGTAAAATCCCCCCAAAAAATGGAGTGGGGAATGAGCATAATAGGTCAGTGTGATAACTGTTGAAATATTATGCATTTGTTGAACTTTTAACAAAAATCTTTTCCTTAAAACCAAAGTGTTTCCAAACAGCTGAATTGGTTTCACCTTGCTTGTTGACCAAAGTCTCTCTTTTCTTTTTCTTTCCTTGAGCTGACCTACGAATGCCACTGCCTGTCAGAGTGACTTTGAGCAAGAAAGTAAAACACACTGCTATAATGGAAAGGGCTGCAGAGGATTTTTAACAAGTGACAAATAAGGAATTGCAAAAAGGAATACAGTATAATAATAGTAATTACAATAACAGTTGTCAATAAATGGTTAATTGATGTAGTTAATAGTTATTTTACTGTTAATAATAATGATTAATATTGTTGACTAATTGGCTAATACTTGGTTTTAAACCATGTGGGAACATTATCTCAATGGTTATTATAAAGTTGAAACTGATTTGTGCCTCTTTTAAAGAGCTTGTAGACAGGTGTGGTGACAGTCATGTAAATAACAAGGTTACTAGCTTGGTTTTTCTTACCATTTTGTTTCTCATCAGTTCTTTTAGTCTGTTGAAGCTAGACCTGACATGGGCTATTTTATACCTTTGAAATACACTGTGTATACTGATGCAAATTTTTACTACCAAAGGATACTGTAATGTGGACACACCAGCTGGTGTTTCCAGTGCACAGACAGAAGAGTTACATCAATCTTCTAACTCTCAGCAAGATAGCAAATAATTGTGTTTTCCAAAATACACAACTATTCATTCGAGAGGCACACAGTATCCAATTCAGTCCCAATTCAATTCAGTTTTATTTATATTAGGATCAGTCCACAATAAAAGTCATCTCAATGTACTTTATGTTGTAAGGTAAAGACCGTACAATATTAGAGAGATAACAACAATGATCAGGTGATCCCCTATGAGCAAGCACTTGGTGACAGTGGGGAGGAAGAACTTCCTCTTAACAGGAAGAGATTGCCAGCAGAACCAGGCTCAGCGAAGAGCAACCAGTTGGGGGGTGAGGGGAAAGAGAGGAGAAGAAATAGGAGCATAGAGAGACAAGGACAAAACACATTACGACCTTTATTCAAAAGGAAAGTATAATCTTAAAAGTAGAGAGGGTGTCCTCTCCTGAACCCAAACTGGGAGCTGGTTGCATAGGAGAGGAGCCTGATAGCTGAAGGCGCTGCCTCCCCTCACAACTAAACCTGCACTCAGAGAGAAAAGTTCTCTGTTGGGATAATATGGTACTATGAGGTCTTTAAGATCATGGACTTTATATGTGAGGAGAGAGATTTTAAATTCTGGATTTAACAAGGAGCCCATGCAGAGATACTAATATGGGAGAAATATGGTCTCTCTTTCTAGTCCCTGTTAGTACTCTCGCTGTAGTTTTTAGGATCAACTGAAGGCTCTTAAGGGAGCTTTTATAACAGCCCCTGAAGGAACTAGAATAGTCCAGAAACTAGAGTCTAGTTCCTTAGTCCTTAGTCCAGGAACTAAGGAACTAGAATACTCCAGCCTCGAAGTAACAAATGCATGAATGAGTTTCTAATTTTAGCAATATTGTGCAGACGAAGATATGTATTTATTGTGTGTGTGTGTTAAAGGACATATCCTGGTTAAAAATGACTCCAAGATTCCTCACATTAGTACTAGAGGCCAAGGTAATGCCATCCAGAGTGAATACCTGATTAGACACCGTGTTTCTGAGATTTGTAGAAACAAAAACAATAACAATATGCTGCCACTAAAATAGTTTCCATATATGTTACTAATTGAAAATACTAATTGTGAATAAAGATTCTCCAGAACAAATGAAGCAATTAGACCAATCTAATTATTGTGTAATCAACTAACCACTTTTGAAAAGGGAAACTCTTAGAGGTTGTGTGTGAATGTGAAAGTCATTAGTACTAAATGGTGTGGTAACACAAATAAGCACATCATTTCTTAAATAATAGAGATTTTTTTAAAAAGGCAGGCCATCAGATGATTCATCCACCTGTGGTCCGGTAATCATCTATGACACAGATCTGTGATAACACCACCATCACTGTGTTGATCAGCACAAACCTTGTTAGCAGTCTCTGGATGGATTCATTTACAACAATGTTGCAGTAATTCAGCTTAATAACTGTGTGTAGTGGTTCACAGAGTCCTATTTTCCCTCTCCCACTGCAGCCATTGTTAAAATTATTTCAGAGGTAGACTTAATTAAAACCACAGGTCTTCTGCGGGTCCTCCTCTTTTGGTAAATCCTTTATTAAGACCAAGAATATACTCTGGGTGTGTGTGTGTATGTGTGTGTGTGTGTGTGTGTCTGTGTGTGTCTGTGTGTTAATGCTTGTAAAGTGTGTTATTTTGCAGGGGAAGAAAAGTGATTGAGTCAGTGAATATACTCGTTTTACTTGCACATAATTACCCAGAGGGTACAGGTGGTCAGAAAGACTGGCCTTCACCCACGTGACCCAGGTTGTCACCAAGCATCTGCTCAAGTGTCACTGAGCAAGACACCACACCAACACCAGCTCAAGGCCTCTGCTTCTGCAGCCAAGCTTGACCTCTGACCTCCCTCTGTCAGAGAAGTTAGGCTTCTTTGTTTGATAAACACAGAACTGCTTTATTTATATCAACATGCAAATTTCACCTTCGTTTTTATTTCTTTTTGTGTTTATTGAAAGTGTAGGATAAGTGTTTAACAGGATGACACATGACACACTGCAAGGTAACAAATAGATGACAGCAATTACTGATAGGCTTAAGGAGATGAGGGAAGGTATGCAAGTAAAACAGAACATTTGGATTTTTACATATCTTATCACTGCTTCTGGCCTTTTCTCAAGTACTTCTAGTCAAAAAGGCAACTTGACCCTTTGTTTCTTTTCTGTGACATTTATTTTAGATGTAAACATTTTAACTCATGTCTTATTTTTCCAGAAATCACCTCCCCTACAAACAAAATAACAAGAAAGAGAAGTAATAATAACTTATTAGATGGTGTGAGAGGGGTGTGAGTTTGGATATCTAGCATAGTTCTTACTATTTTTCTCCTCACCAGTCTGTTGTGTCCACTACTGTTAATGTCTCTTGTTGTAATGTTTATCTGACCTGTGGAGTTCCTCAAGGCTCAATCCTGGGACCCATGTTATTCTTTTGTGTACAAATAAAGAATAAGGATAAATATATGAAAAAGCATAAAATTCAGAAAAAGGCTTAATATTTTAAAAACAGCAAAAAGAAATGCAGAGATCATTCAGAAAACATAAATGCTCACATTTGTTCAAAGAGATAAATGATTTGATATTTAAATTTTGTCTTTTAAAGAAAAAGCTCAAATTAAGTCTTAAGTCTCAAATTAAGACTTTAAATCACTCTTGTGCACTCCTTTAAACATCTGGGAGCTATTTATTGTGACAGTCTAGCATACGTCAAAGAATATGTTAACTTCCTGTAACTAACTTGGGGCTTTTATTGCTAAAGGCTGAGATATGCCAAGTTCCTCCTGTTTTCCTGTAGAGATTTATGACTTGTCTTTGAAAACCACGCTACTATAGAGTCTGACAGAGACCTGACACAGTGACCACACTATGCCGGTTTGTGAGCACATGCAGTTATTAGAAAAAGATGCAAGTTTTCTGCATGTATTAAATATATTTTTTTTTATGCGGGAGCACATTGCTGTTGTCAGGTCTAACCTTGCATCATCAGAATGTCACAATATTGTATTTAACTTGACACTTGTGTGTTCAGGACCATCTGTACAAAAACCATCAGAGCTACAGGATTTTGTAAACCAGTAAAAGTCCACCAGATGAAATGACAGTTACCAGAATTCACCCGACAGCTGTGGCATGATTAATCTGCATACAGTTATGCAATGAGGAGTGCAATAAAACCGTTTCAAAAAGAATAAGAAATACCCTCTTATAAATTTGCAAATGTGAGCACAAATGTCTTAGCCCTGTTGTGGTCTGCCAGCCTGTCCAGGATGCACCCCACCTCTCACCCCGTGACAGCTGGAACAGGCTCCAGCCCCCCAATGACCATGAATTCAATAAGGTTAAGAAAGGTTAAGGTTAAGAAAATGAATGGATGGATATACAAAGAATGATAAATAGTGTTCTCTCAGCAGTGTTTTGTAGAAGATGATTACTTGTGAGCACTAAAATATGGCAATAATGGAAATAGGATCCACAGTATAGCCTCCAAATGGTTTGTATTGTTTGGCGTACAAACAAGTGTTAAGAAAAGGTTTTCCAGTTCAACCAAGTATGAGAATATTTCAGCTGATGCCAGGAGTTCTCCTTTTCTTGTTGACCAAAGTCTCTATTTCTGTCATATTGGCTGGAGCTGAACTAAAGCTGCCATATCCTGCTGGGGAGTGAGTTTAGGGCTTTAGAGGGGGGTGAAAGCACACCACTGTAAAGGTAAGGGGTGCACTGGATTCATAAGAAAAAACAAAACTTCAGGACCATTGTGAAAAGGAACGCAGCAAAATAATTGGTTTGATTTTTGAGAGCCATTCTTGTAATTGAATACAAATAATTTCAATTAATGGCATGTACTCTATTTATCTAGTCTCTCCCTCTCTCTTTATATATACAGCTCCGGAAAAAATTAAGAGACCACTCCAAAATTATCACTTTTTCTGATTTTGCTATTCATAGGTATATGTTTGAGTAAAATGAACATTTTTATTTTGTTCTATAAACTACTGACAACATAACTCCCAAATTCCAAATAAAAATATTTTCATTTAGAGCATTTATTTGCAGAAAATGAAAAAATTGTCAAAATACCAAAAAAGCTCCAGTGTTTTCAGACCTCAAATAATGCAAAAAAACAAGTTCATATTCATTTTTAAACAACACATTACTAATGTTTTAACTTAGGAAGTGTTCAGAAATCTATATTTGGTGGAATAACCCTGATTTGCAATCACAGCTTTCATGCGTCTTGGCATGCTCTCCACCAGTCTTTCACATTGCTGTTGGGTGACTTTATGCCATT